>NCQV01089374.1:0-13293 GCA_002740545.1 Lophocereus schottii | reverse complement strand
GATTAAATGAACGAATTTGTTTACCTTCCTTCATGAGTTTAGATGTGAGGCTTTACTAAATTCTTCTTTGATTTTGGCTAACTTAATCAGAAAGCCTTCAATGTCTTAGCCAAATTCTTCTTTGATTTTGGTGGTCTCAACTGGAAATTGCTATTATAACTTGTTTTTGGATGAATTGATCGATTGAATGAATTGATTAGATTGCCCCAGCAATTTCAACAATGGACGCAGTGCTTTGAACCAGTAGGGCAAGAATGAATGAAGCCTCTGACCTTTTTGAGTGAATGAAGAATTAAATTAGCCACCTTGTTTTTATTTTTCTCTATTAGCTAGGCACCTAAAGTAAGTTAGGCATGCTTTCTTATGCTCATAGAGCTAGATGACGTCATATGTACTTAAATTTTAGTGTATTGATTAATTTTTTAACTGCTGCAAACATATTTCTATATAAATGTTGATAAATTTTGTAAAAACTATTTCATAATTAATATAATAAAAACTAATTCAAAAAATTCTGTTAAATTCCCCACATTTAATCAGAAAAGGTTTATTACTTCCCTGCACTTGTTAAATGTGGAATCGAGAACATTATCAAATGTTATGATTTTTCTCTCCACACTTCAATTAAATATAGTGATGCAAATGCGATAGGATGTATTATTTTTTGTAGTGGCATGATATGCATGCAATGGTTGATGAGGCTTTTGAACATCATGAAGCTACTAATAGTAGGCAAAAGCATTTCCTAAGCTAATCAAAGATAGAGGACAACCCCTCTATCCTGGTTTTGAAGAGTTAGTAAACTCACATTTATCGTGGAAAAGTATAATATATCTTAAATTTTTATATGGGGTGAGTGATCGAGCATTTGATGCATTTGTAAAACTCTTCAAAAGAGCTCTTCCTAGATATTCAACATTGTTATATTCCTTTAAAAATATGCAAATAATTATTAAGCAATTTGATCTTTGCTATAAGATGATTGATGCATATTCCAATGATTGTGTTCTACCTTGAATTAACAAAGCTAAACTTACTAGATGTCCTCAGTGCATTGCTTCAAGATATAAAGCAATAGAGGATAGGAATGTGATGAAATCAGGTTTTGGTAAATAGGTTCCAGTGAAGATTTTGCGTTATTTTTCCTTGATACCTATGCTTAAAAGGCTCTATATGTCATCTCACACATGTGCACTAATGAGATGGCATACAGAAGGTAATATAAAGATGGGAAATTAAGGCATCTAGTAGATGCTATAGTTTGGAATGATTTTGATAATAAATATGTAGGATTCGCCAGTGATCCGTGAAATGTCAAGCATTCATGGCGACCAGTGCGTTACATCCATGATGGAATATGAGCACTTAATATAGCATATGGCTAGTTGTGTTGATGACTTATAACAAGCCTCTATGGTTGTGTATGAAGCAACCTTACTTGTTTCTTACATTGTTTGCCTAGTCCAAAGGCGTCTACAAATGACATTGATGTGTATTTTGAACCTTTAGTCGATAACTGATGCAACTGTGGGAGCCAGGCGTAGAAAGATATGATGTATCCAATGATGAGACCTTCTTTTTACATAGAGCCTTACCTTCTACTATTATTGATTTCCTGAGATATAGTAGCCTGTGAGGTTGGAAAACTAAAGGGAACTTCCCCTACCCATATTGTAACATTGAAATATGGTCCCCTTGTTTGAAGAGAAGTAAAAATATGCTACATAGGTCATCATTGCGACAAGAAGGCTTTTAATTGAGATACATCGATGAGCCCTCATCCTTAATTATGACATGGATTTGATTTCATAAATCAAATAGAGGGACTTGATTTTACCCTAGGGAAACATCCTGAGACCATCCGAAAAAATAAAAGCATGTTGGGTGATAATGTGATGCCTTGGAAGAAGAAGAGTTTTTTTTCCAACTCTCTATATCGGGAACATCTACTCGCACATCAGAACTTGGATGTTATGCATGTGGAAAGAATGTCAAAGCGAATATACTGGGTATGCTTTTAGGTATTGAGAGGAAGACAAAGGACACTTTGCAATCAAGTCTAGACCTAAAGGATTTGAATATAAGGCGTAATCTTCATATTGGATAATAGGGTAATAAGATATATATACCTCCAACGTGCTTCACATTATCAAAAAAAAGAAATGAAGGAACTTATTGGTTTACTTGCTTATGTGAAAGTATCAGATGTTTATTACAACAAATATTAAAAGGCACATTATGGATGATACAATCTATGGGTTGAAAAGCCATGACCTTCATGTTATAATGCAACAATTTTTACAATTGGTTGACGGAAACTATAAAACAAAAAGTTGTGTGCCACCTTAATTGAGTTGAGCAACTTCTTCAATGAACTTTGTTCTAAAGTTGCAATAACTCTAGACATTGAATGTTTGCAAAATGCTGCCATTGTTACACTATGTTAGTCATAGAGCATTTTCTTGCCTTCCTATTTCGACATGATGATGCATGTAATTGTTCATCTGTCGTGTTAAGTCAGGGTGATCGTTCATGTGATTTATCATTGGATGTATTCCGTAGAAAGTCATATAGCCAACTGTTTTTTCTAAGAATTATGAAAAATAAAAGTCATGTTACGTGAATTTAATGATTGTAATTATAGGGATTTAAGAACTTAGAAAGGATGTGTTCACAATAGAAATTCTCTAGAGGGATGCATTGCTGTAGGCTATGGTAATAGTCAACGACTTTAATTTTGAGTTATCTACTTGGGTCAGTAATTTTGTCAGCTATTTTTATTACAGTAGCTACATTAGACTAATTTTTATTGAGGTGCTTATTGAGTATAATAATTTATGTGCCGTAAGTTTATAAATTTTCTCCATGTATTACGTGGTTATGTGAAATTAGTGGGTTTGCTAAAAATTAGACTTCTATTTGTGTGTTCATTAAAGTGAATAATTTTATAAAAGTTTGTTTTTTCCTGACTTATTGTGTGAATGCATAAAATTAATAAATAATCGAGAATTGAACCGGGCGCTAGCAGCGAAATCGAGCGAGCAATGGAAACCAGAATTTATGGGCTTGATTTTTGGGCCTAAGCGTTCGTGATTTTGGTTTGTAGATTCCCAAAAACAGGGGGCTAATTAAGTTAGAAAGCAAGCTTCTCCACTATATTACGACATGAGGCGCGCACATTTGTCTTCTCCATTTCCCCGCTGTCGGGCCTACCGAGAGGAAGAGATGAGAGCGAGAGCTGAAAGGGAAAAGCGACAAGAAGAGGAGAATCGCAACAGCAACAACTGCGATGGAAGAAGGGGAGCAGAGAAGGAGTAGTAGCAGCAGCAGTTGGGGGTGAAGCAGAACCGAACCCAGCAGTAGCAGCAATGAGTTAGGGGAACTGAAGCAGCTATTGAGGTTAGAACCAACCCAATATGCTCGAATTAGCCCTCAATTTGGTACAAAAGCTTGGATTTAAGGTGGGTAATTTAATTTGTAATGCTTCAAATTAGTAATTAATTTCAAAGTTTTCCAAGTTTGCCCATGGATGAGTTTAAGAATTATTCATGAATTTTCTGTGACTGTGGAGTTTGGTGGAAGGAAGAGGCTCAAATAAGCTACTTGGGTTCATAATGACATGATTTTGAGGTGAATTTTGTGGATAATGTTGTGACGAGGGAGGCCGGGTTAAGGATTGTTATTATGGAAATTATGAAGTGCTATGTTGATTTGCCTTGCTTACTTCACTTCTAAAAACTGTTTTGTCTAGTTTTAATAGCAGTTGTATTGAATTGTAGTGGCATGCCACTGAGCTATCACATGTGTGTGCGTTCTGCCTAAGAATAGGGCAGGAAGAGGGCAAACCGCTTGCCAGATTGGCAGCGCGGTCTAGCAGTGGATCGAGACTGTGAACAGAGCGGCAGCTTGCCCTGGCTAGCTTGCCCTTTTTTTAATCAAAAACGTATGTGGATGTGTCTGTGTATGTGTCAGACCATCAGCGTAGTTTGCTGTTTGATCACAGGGCTACATCGAGTGGAAGGTTTAACTCCAAAGTTTAGGGTAGGAAAAAAAGGGGTCTACGCCTCCCTATTCTTTTTTCAAATGAGTGGGCAAAAATTTGAAGGATTAAAGTGGGTGAAAGCTTCAAAGATTGAAGTGACATTTAATCATTGAAGTAATGTTTTAAGAGCCTTGCGATAAACGTTTTAAGAGTTATGCCTTGTAATTTCGAAAAGGAGGTAAGTAATGCCGATTCTTGAAACGAATTCTGAAAGCCTATGTGTAGCAAATTGAATCCTTGATTGGCTTACAAATTCATGTGTTCCAGAGTCGTTTATTGATCCTACTATGGCATAGTTGCTGCTTCCTGTAATTGTGGTTAGAGTCATTTGATATGGCATCAACTATTTTACACTCTTGACAGCAAATTTGCACTTGAAATGTTTCGGGACCATTTTGATTGACCAAGCTTCAGAAAATTTTGATTTGGATCGAATCAAAACAAATGTTGAAATTTCTTATCTTTAAGCATAATACATTTAAAAGGTTTCAATAGGATCTTTTGGGAAAAGTACAATTTGTGGCATTCTCTTAATCAAGTGCTGCTAGCTTTATTATATGTGATAATTTCTATCATAAGTTCATTTCAATGAATATTATTTATTCTTACGTGCTTGAAAACAAGATTTCAGTAGAGATGCTTTGGGCGAGGAGGATAATGCTAATTGTATAAATACAGTTTGAGGAGCAAACTAGATATGAGGAACCCTACTTCCTAGGGAGTAGACTTAGAAGTGGGAACCCTAGTAGACCGTGACGACGACAAAAGTCCAATGGCCATGAGAGGCCTTGGAGATACCATGAGTTGTGAATTATGAGATTTACTTGAAGAGAGCACTAACACGTGAATCTATTGCCCAGAATGTGATTTTTTAGTTATTATTGGTTGGAAATTGCTGGTTTGATGACTATGCTAGCGCAAATGTTTGGAGAAGTGAACATACTATTCAAAAAGGCTATTGTTGAATTCCAAATGACTCACTGTGAAAAAATTATTTTTATGAGTGCTTAATTTGGTTTGGTTTAGGTGAAGGTTCTTACCTTTTTATGTGTCAATCCCATCCTCTTAGTAAAAGAACCTTAGTTGGTAACTTTAACCGAGCTCTTTGATGTTAAGTGTTAAGTATGAACCAAACGACATACTTGCTTCAACGTCTAGGTCTTAGCAATAGATAGCTGGCTGTCGGAGTCATGTATGCTTAATGTGTTGATGTTAAGTAAGAATAATGTGCGGCTATCACTAGCACACACGTGGGGGTTAGTCATGGGCAGGACTTTGAGCGTTGGACTAAAGGTGAGAAGGGATGCCTTTCGAGTTCTGAGTGCCATTAAGGTATTATTGGATGTGGATAGTCTTGTATGTTTAATATGTTGGTATTAAATATTAATTTATATGTGATTGCCTTTAAAAGTATTGTATGCAAGTGTTTTTTGTTTTTCTGAATGAGGATTATCAACTGACCATGTGGTAACTCACGCCCTCTCTATTTCCCTTTTCCCCCAAGTTCTTGAAAATGTTGCTAGAAGTTCTCAGTTCACGTAAACTGAATCGGAACCTTCCATTTGCTTCAAAAGGAGTCATTTGTACATAAACCTAGACTCATGAGTTTAATGATGTAATGTAATGTATTTATAAGTTCTTGAGCCTATATGCTCAACATATTGGTCCATGTATTGTACAGTGTCTAGCGGTCGCTCTAAATGGTCGTGTGAGCCAACCGTCTGAATAGTTGGTTGTTTTTTGTTTGGTTGTAGTTAATTATTTTTGGGATGTAAACCCCAATGCGCTGGGCATGTGATCCACTAAGTTGTACCTGTTATTTCTTTCTTTTGTTGAGGTTTATACTTTGTGTACTCCGAACATGTCACCTGTGGAGTTTTGATCTCTGGGTGTGGTTGTCGAGCTTATTTGGATATGTCCTTTGGGGTTTCTTAAGTAGAGATACTCTATGTACGGCTTTAAGCCTAGGTTATAGTCAAGTTTGAGGTGGAACTTTATCCATTTTGTTCCAAAATTTTTAGAAATACAGTTATATAAAAATCGTCCAGATGTGTTCATAAGAAAAAGGATTCGTTATGGCAAGAGGTGAAGGCATGTGTATGGCATTACTTTTGCATTGATATAAAGTCAAAGTGTATTATTTGTTTGACTTATATTTTATGGTCTATTTTCATTTTTTGTGTTTAGCATTCCTTTTGCTTTCCCAGAGGAAAAGAGCCTTGTGAATATGCAATGGGTAACATACATGCTTGGTGGAGAGGATTTTAATTTAAGTTGAAAGTGGAAAATTTTGATGGGAAGAGTCATGATGATCGGATAGGATCTAGGCCTAGTTACATACCTTATAGGATAATTTAGTAGCATTGTGGAAATCTGATCAGATGAAGGTAATTGCTAATACAACTATTAATTAAGATTTTTCTTATTTGTGACACAATGCTAATTTCATTTGACTACAACTATCAATCAAGAAAGTAAAAAAGTTATCGAAAATCGTGAAAACAAAATATGCCATCATACGGGGACAAACTGCTTTGCATGTGTGCGTGCTAAGGCGGGGGTAATATTTATTCATTGTTGATATGTTGTTTTAAGTGGCAAGCAACACATCTAAATCCAAATATGCTGTTCCGGAAAAGGTAACATGATAGTCAAGCTTTCAATCTGTATGAAGACTCATTAATTAGGCTCTAAACTTGGCAATGCTTTGAGTATGGCGACGGTAAATGCAGAGTGCACAGATATTCTAATAGTAGAATCCTCAGTACCCCACCTCATTATATTGAATCACGTTGTTGTATGAAAATTTGTGGCATTCTTGACTAACCAATTGATTCTTAGTGTGCTTTGAGGTTTTCAACATATTGCTTATGCGATTACAATATCTTTTTTGTTGCTTAATAATTCTTCTAGATCCAATTGATGCTTGAGATTTTGGCCAACAATAACAACAGGGGGGATGAATTGATCTCTGAATGTTTTTTGTACCTTCAACAAACAACTTGAGACTGATACTGATTTTTTTTTTTTTAATTAGAATGCCCTGATAGTGATATTTCGTTGTTTTCTTTTCCATTTTTGTTATTTGGACCACTCATTCTCTTGTTTATATAAGCTGAGGAAACAACTGAGACTGAGTTAGCACAATTAAAAAAGGTTAATGCGATAATGGTATTCAAAATAAAATTTTCAAAAAGGTCATGGAAGATGACAAATACAGTTATGTGAATACTCACGTATCGCATGGGCATAACAGTTCCTTGCTCAAGCTTTTAGAGATGTGCTCTCCAGAAAGAGCACGCTAAAAGAGTCAAAATTAAGCAGCGATATAAAGAAATTCTAGAGAAAATTTAGAAATTAAAGAAGAAAGTTGGTGATATCACACAATTGGTGAAATTGCTTATGAAGCATTAGGTATTTCCTAATGCCTCATACTAACACCATATTTGGCCTTATTTCTATAAACAATTTCTGCTTCTCAAAACTACTCTTATGCCAAATTATTACAAGTCATACAAACTGACATGCTGAGAAAAATTTACAGTTCAGAAAGCAAAATGTAAAATAAAAAAATTAATTAAAAACAAGAGTTACAATTCAAGTTCGTTCAATTCTTCATAAGGCAGATAAGATAGATTAAACATGGCTCCTTCTTAACTGGAGTGATCAGATTAAAGCATCCATCCTAGTGAGAAACCTGGCACATGTGCATGAGTTGTAGCAACAGTTATCTGAAATTTCTGATTGAAACCTGCATCATATCAAGAAAGTACGGACAAATAAAAAGGTGTTTTAATAAATTCATGCATTTATATATCCTAAGCTATATATGTTGATTTAATCGTGATTGGAGGGGTTGACATGCCCATTTTGCAAGTAGGGATTGCAACCGTGGAGCTGGAAGAGCCCTTGAGACTGCGCATGCGACTTACTATAGGTAACGTTTTCTTCATTACTGTCCTTGCTCCCTGTGTGTTGCGATTGCTGACTGTAGGAACCACACCAGCTAAAATAATAGAAGACTACAAAACTTTAGGTAAAACAGTCGCATACAGGTATGATCACTACTGTAAGTTTATGAGTCATTGGCTACCTCTGCCTTAAGAGCCTTACTTAGGTTCAGCGAATGCATTCTTCTGCGTCAAATTGCTTGTTTTCAACTGCCTGTTTTCTTTTAAATGGGTTTAGTTCATGCTTAACATCCTTCCCTGTATTCATTACTTATCAAAAAAACGTAGTGTTATGGATGATGAATAATTACTAAAACGATCTGAGTTGGGTTCTTATTTAAGTTTTGAATTTTATCAATTGCAAAAGGGATATAGGACGATCTTCTTGCTTCACTGGAGGAGGATAACGATGCAGATGATGTTGATGTCTAGAATGCAAATGCAAACAATCATGAATATGAAAGCATGTCGTTAAAGAAAATGAAGATCATGAAGAACATTATGAACTAAATATAGATTGAGTCCTGATATTTAAGTTGGCTTTGTTTTTGATGACTTTTCGTAAATATTTTATCGAGAATTAAATCGTTGTTCTTGCTTTGGTGTGTAATGCGCCAACTTCTAATTATCTGAACAATCTAAACCTTAGTAGATAATAATGTGGAGGAATACCGCTAGGACATTACGGCAACCCTAGAGAGAACAAGGCTTAAATAGCTGACTCAGCAAAAGCAAGGTGCACTTTGGATTACATAGAAATCAAACAGTGCATGATTTATACCTTTCCAGCTCAAACAAAAGTCTAGCTACCCACAAAATTTACGTTTCAATGACGATTGACTTTATGAAATGTCATATGCGTTTGCGTAGACTTCATTGACTATTCCTCGCTTCCCTATTCCTGATCAACGAAGGACTTCATGATCTATTTACCTAAAAACATAAAGCCCAAAAATATTTGAACAATGAGTTGAAACTCAATATATTTACTTTATGCTATAAAGCAAAAAGAAATTAATTTTTGAGTAAGCGCATGAATCTCAATTCATTTTAGTTTGAAAGGAGGGGGACAGAGAGTTATATAAAAACTATAACAGGTTATTATCAGAAAGTGAAATCCAAACAGATGAGCTCTTATATATAATGCGATTATTAAATCGGTGCACACCTGTTAGGCCGATGGAGAAGCCTAATCTGAGGTCATGTGGGTGAATTGAAGGACATAAGCTCTGATAATTGATAACTGTTAGATCTACTAGATTATATGGCAGAACAATGCTTTAAAATGATCCGTTAAATAATGGTACATATTGAGATTTTGCTATGTATAAAAATATATGAATTTTTGAAAGGGATAGGGAGTGAACATACTTGGAAGATGTATCTTTTTCTTGCAAACATAATTGTTTACGGCTCAACGATGATGAACGTGGCCTAACTTCTAGAATTTTGGTGAAGGAGATGTCCGTGTGTTGGTTGAAAAAGAGGGGGGCCAATTTATATATAAGTTCTAACACCCTCTAGCTCCTAAATATCTAGAATATTTTCAAAAGCAAACTAACTTCAAAAAATCTCACATTGTTTTCCAAAAATCTTAGATATTTTTCTAAAAAGTGTCAAATATTTTCCCATAAATCTTAGATAGTTTTCAGAAAATCTCACATATTTTCCCAAAAAAAATCTTAGATATTTCTATGCTATTATTATGTATTTTGGTTATTTGGATTATTATTTAATTTCATTTACTTAGCAAAGGCAAGCAAATAATATTAAGCATTGAATGAGTTTATAAGTATATCCTTCAATCGTTTGCATAAATATGGCAGTTTACATCCATTTGTCAGTATTGAATGACTTCACACGAGGCATTACTAAATTTGGTTTTCAGACCACTTTGTGCTCTCAGCCTATAATCACGTAAACATGTCAAATGTCGAATTGAAAGGTACTCCACTTTGGTAATCGAAGTTAACATAAGGTAATTATGTTTGGTTCATTAATTACAATGTCTGCCCTTTCAAATAAATTTCGTCCCCGAAACTTACAAATTTGAAAGAGGTACCGGATTTACCCCAATATAAGTAAGAAATTTGCTCCTTTGTCTTCCTCAGTCTCATATGTGGCTTCTGATGAAGCATAGTTGAGCTATGCAGCCTTGATCAGAGGTATCTTATTATTGTAAGGTTGTTGTCTCTATAATCTTGGATCAATAAAGGATCGCCAACCTTTACCCCTATCACAATTGCATGATTTGGATCTAGTTGCATATTGCCTAATTGTGAATGTTATTATGATAAACATTGTGCTTGCTCAAGTTGGCGTCTTATTATTGTAAGCTACTGGGTTTAGCTCTTTCAATGATCTCATAGGACCTAATATATCATACACTTAGTTTTTCCCTCCAAAATGAACTACCTTTTATTTAGACTAATCAACGGCTTACTAGATCAAAATCTGACTTTAAAAATGAATATGTTTAAGGATAATAAAAATGAAAATGGTAAATAAGTGAGTCGTTGTTCCCGAAATGGAATAAACAGTGAAATTAGGGCAGTTGATAGAGGAGAGATCGTCATGAGATGACTAAAAAAGGATAACCATGATTGTATTTAAAATTTCAAAAATAGAAGGTCATAAGCACCATGATATGCAAACATGGGTCATAAGAGTAATCAAAGGATGGTCGACAACCTTTTGATGATTTCAATGATGAAGATTAGCTTTCTACATTATTTGAAATAGAATGGATAGTTAGGAGGTGGAGTTATATATCATCTTGCGTGTGGTACAACTAGGAATGAATTGCAATCATTTTAGCTGAGCATGAAATCAGAGATAGACTATCCCCACAATCTTTACACCTCAAGACGTAATTAAAGATTAAAATCGTAACAATGGTGCTGATGTTGCAACAGATGGGATAATCATGACACCAATGCAGGGAACATGGTAACTACCAAAGGGGTCTGACGGAAAGAGGTATAATCGTCTTAGCAGCAAAAGCTATTTCGGTTACACTTGGGTGATTTTTTTGGTGGAAACCAATGTGATAAGCATGATAAATTAACTTAGACTGCCTGAGTGCAAAACGTTCTGGACTTATTGCAAAATGAATTTGTAAGGAACACCCTCACCCAAATGAAATACGTTCAGGTAAGTGACAATACGAAATAGAGAAAGATTAACATAACTTATGAGTGGAAACTAAAAGTAAAAGAACGGGTGAAGTTGTAGCAGACAAAGATTTTCCCTCATTTGCAAAGTTGAATTGCATATGTAATTCCAAACAACCTGCATGGATTATAATATTGGTGAATTAGGGTGTAGGCTATAGATGCAAATATGTTTTCAGCAAAATGGAGCGCAAGATGATTGAAGGCAAAGTTATCAGAGTTTAACAAGCATTGAAGATGGATTACGGATGTGTTGCATAGTAAGCAGCAAGGTTCAAGAACATGGTCAATTAGAAAGAATATATGAGTATGCTTAGGAATGCAAGATTTAAGAAGTTTAAATGAAAAAAAATAATTTAAATAACACTGGAAGGAAACAACTTTAAGGATGAAAGGGATCTAGAAATATGGGAAATGTTACAATAAAGAACATCAATACCAAAGGCATACTCTAATGGGCAGGCCCTAGACATTAATCTGAGATGAAAGAAACACAAAATAGCAGAGAAATGACGTCAATAAATTAAATCAAGATGAACAAGGAAGATATATGCCAATTATTGAAAACAATGAAAATTTTGTTGATGTTACACATTAATTGAAAGAACAAATGATGGACTATGAAATGATAGGTGAGGGGAATGACATTACAAGGCACGAACAATGAAAATAGTGACGAAGGCAAATGATCCAAGAATGCAGGGCAATAAGAGTCAAATGGTCCCAAACATTGGAGATGCAGAGAAAAGAACGTTCAACATTAGTTTTGAAGCCAGATAAGCAATAGAAATAGGTGGTTTAGGTGGTCAACAAATATGTTAAGGGTAGTTTGGATACTGCTATTTGTAAGGGACAAAACATACTAGGTATTAGCCCAAGATTGGAATGTAGAGTTATGCATCTCTGTGGGACTTCTTTTTTAGGAATCCCTAAGGTTGTAACATTTAAATGACTTCAAATCACTAGGAATAGCTAGAAATTAAAAGTGAGATTGGGTACAAGTACGCGAAGCAGGGCGTTTACAAAGGTATCTCTCATTAGTTGTAAAAGGACCTGCACCTAGGCTGCTGTGATTAGAAGAAAGAGTCACAATGTATTCATGGGGGTCCAGAAAGCAAAGTAAAAGATTAAGACTATAAGGTTGGAGGGATCATCAAGTACCATAAGGGAAAGTAGTGTATGAGATGAAAACAGGCTAGTCTTATACTCAAAGGATTGCAAAAATAACTCATGCAATTCCCATAAGCACATATAGTAGGCAATTCTAAAGGATTACGGTAAAAATACTATAGAAGAGAAGAGTTCATTTGACAGCTTTTTTCGATTAAAAATTCTCCAAATTGAAGGAAACAACCTTGAAAAGATATAATATATTCAATGATACTAGTGCAAGGTAGTAATAGCAATAAGAGTTTATTACAAACAAAGTGAGCACCAATTAATAACAAGAAAAAAGATTACCAGAGTTCAACCTAACCAAAGATAACTAATTAGAGGGAGAGGATAATATCCTAACTTAGTAGTTATGATTCTAGAGAAAGATTGATATTATGGAAACATTGATGATCAGAAGAATAATTAGTAGGATATTGTTAAGATACCTTAGACAATTTGGCAACCATTGGGTCATTACGACCTCTCAGGGCTTAAGGCTTGGATCATCCTAAAATAAGGCTTGGTCAAGATCTACAATTAATTGTAATTGAAAAAAAAAAAAACACAAAGGTTTTAGTTACATAAAATGTAATGGTACATACTTTATGAAGGGATTCTCATGTTAGTGGACTCAAGGCTATTATAGCCTTTTTAAAATCATTATAAAGATTTATTGGGTACATTCATATGGTTTCGAGACAATGAAATGAAAGTTACCCAAGCTTTCAATGTTTACGCAGGAACCTCTCGCATCTCCCCTTATTGTACTAGCATTTGTTGTTGTATCGGACGTGAGGCGACGTGATACCATCTCGAACAGGACAATATAGTGTTGTGGAGTCACTACTTGTGATTCATTAATCAGAGGTGGCCATAAAGCAATGATATCCAATATCCAATGTTCTAACAATAAGATGGTCACACTCCCATGATTCTTCTCCGTACCTCATTTAATACTTCCAATCATATACAT
>NCQV01089354.1:0-15866 GCA_002740545.1 Lophocereus schottii | reverse complement strand
TTTCTACACACTAGTGGTAATTTTTCATAAGATGATGTTTTCTAGATCTTAATTGTGTTTGATGCTTAACTCTTGTGATTTGTGTTCTTTTGGTAGGAAGGGTTGTATGTGAGTGGGTGAATGGGCCTGTGCTTACTCCTGGACCATTCAAGTTATTGATTTTGAACAATCTGTTCATGACAAGGTAAAACAAGCTTTAGTCAGTTCTCTGCCTTTGGGGCACAGATATCTTCGTTGCCTTATTTGTCAAAATCCACGGTTCTCTATAGCAATTTTGCTGTATGTTCCTCTTTTTCCTGTACTGATTTTTGAAGTTTTCCTTTAAGCTTAACACTGCAGATTAATTGTGTAAGATATGTATAATTTCATCATACACAAAGCTTGGGTTGATAATGGAGATATCAGCTATTCCTTGAGTGCAGGTAAAATATTATTTTTTGGGTATCCTTCATTTACATCGTTTCTCTTTTCTATTGGTGAATTGCAATCGTGCAGGTAGGCTTCTGATGGATTGAACTGGCTGCCCTCCTTCTGTTCTTCTGTTCTATGGTATGCCATTACCAACCATGGAAGTCCCCTCTGCCCTCCTTTTCCCCCCTTGTAATGATGCTGAAGTTGTAAAATTATTTTATCCCATAGATTATAAGCTTCTGCTCATTTTCCTTGTCCAAGCCCCCCCGGCAAAAACAGAAAAAAGGTTCTGCTTATTTGATTAGCTCATATGAGACATTAAGGTTATTGCTAATCTAATTTTCATGTTTTCATTGGAGACATTTATCCGTGGCCGCAAACATAAAGATTTGGAATGGAGAAGATAAAAGTTGAATGATGATGGCCTTAGTATTATTATTATTTTCATTTTAGTTTTAGTATAGATATAGGCTTTTCAAATTTTAGATCTTTTCATAGTTTAAGACTTCAGAAAAAGGTTTAATTGTCAAGACCCAAAATTCTTCTATGTGAATAAACTTTGTGTATAGTTATATATGAAGTTATTAATACAATCTGATTTCTACAGTGATTTGTTTCGTTTGAAGTTATGTGTTAAATATTTGTATATAAAATATTTTGATGAATTGTTTATTGTGCATATTAAAATATTGTAACATGAATCCATAAAATGTAATATAAAACATAAATTTAGTACGTATTTTGTCTATCTTGTGGCAAATGTGAGCTGCCACAAATGTATATAGGTGTCTTAAATTTCTAATAGCAAATTGTACTTGCCGCTAATGTCAAGTTTTTTGTCGCAACTTATTTTTGTGGCTTGATAGGAATCGCTACAAAAACTAAACTATTGTAGCAAATTAACATTTGTGGCAAATTAATATTTGCCACAAAAGCTATACGAATTGCGACAATTTTGAAAATTGCCACAAAAAGATTTTGTAACGGACTTTATGTGGCAACCTTGTGGCAATTTTAAAAATTGCCACAAAAGGCTTTTGTAGCAATATTCTAACCTATAGTAGCAAAAATATATGCCACAAATAGTGGATTTTCTTGTAGTGCAAGTAGAGTCCCTGGTCTACACACTACATGTGAATTATGTAGTGACTTAGAAGGGTCCGGCATGCATGCTATTTTTGAATGCCTTCGTGTTTCATACACTTGGTCAATTTCGCCTTCGCATCTTTTTTTCTATGTAAAACTCCCTGTGCTATTGCAGATGTAATCAATGAGTTTCAAAAGGAGTTCCATGACAAGGTGGACGACTTCATTTCCATCATGTGGGCATGCTGGAACTTAAGGAATGATATCCTTCCCCCTTAAGAGTTGTATAGAAACCTTCAGAGTTGGTCCCGGACTATTGTTCACAATCTCTTATTTTTAATATGCCTAGCCTTTGGAGGTGTCACTTCCTATGAGGCACCAATTGCTAGACTGATCAAGTTGAATTTTGATAGGTTTAAACTTGGTTCATGGGGGAGAGGTTGTGACCTAATTGGAAGAGACTCTACAGGGCCACATCTCTTTGCGGCTATTAGGCAGAATTTGGGATTGACAACTCCCGATCTAGAATAAGTTAATGGCTGTCTTTTCGCTCTCCAGCAAACTTGGAAACTCGGGTTCAGGAAGATCGTCATGGAAGGAGACTCTTCCACTATTATGTCGAAACTCAAGTCAAAAAATAGACCTAATACTTCTCTTAGTTTGTTTTGGATGTTATTTGGCTTTTTGTTTCTCGTTTTTATTGTTTGTATTTTTCTCACATTAAGAGAGTGGGAAACAAGGTGGCTTACTCCTTAGTTCTTAGTGCATTTCCGGCCATACTCTATTAGCGCTCGAGAGTGGTTTGGAGATGTTCTGAATCATATACTGCTTTTGACATTGAGATACCTCTATACTAATTCACATTCATATTAATTAAGTTTATCATTTTCCATAAAAAAATAAAATTTTTCGATTTAATCAATTTAAGTATTTGACTGGAATCTCATGTCAAGTGCTATCAACTGATAAATGTTACTCCATTTTATTGTCCCCTCACCATTCTTATACCTAGCATGACTTAGTCCACAAGTATCTTAGTTATGACTTACGACAAATTTGAATCACCATGGCTCAAATTCCCAAAAGTGTTTCAAATTTAATAAATCTAGCATGTTTAAATTTTATTTAAATTAGTTTTGAATAATAAAAATAGAAATAATCTTCTGCTAATATTCTAAATAGAGACCATTTTACTTGTAGTACTTGATCATTTTTGGCCGAGATGAGTTTCTTAACTGGAATAGATAAAACTTGTTAATGCTAATATTCGGATGTGTATGAATTCATTACAATTCATATTGGCTGTTGTCCATGTAAACGTTAGAATTATAACATTTTTGCATAGAAAGTGAATGTTTAGACTATATAATTGTTATATAAATTAAACTAATTTATTAAATAAATACAATGTTATATAAAAAATACACTTGACAATAAATAATTGGTTCTCAGCAATTCTTTTAGGACTCGCTATGCTAGCACTTTAAGATTGAATTTTCATTCAACTACGTAAATGTCACTTGGATAAATTTGATACTCCCTCAGTCCCATTTTTTTCTTCCTGAACAACAACAAAATTTTTGTCCCAAATCAACTTTCCTGATCATTTAACGCACTGTCACTCAATTACGTGCCTTTAATTTTCACTAAATTTACCATCTATTGATTAATATTTTAATTTGTTAAAGTGCGTACTTTTACCATGTAGGAAGAAAATAATGGGATGGAGTGAATACAAAAGATGAAATATTACTTCGCACTTTACTTAAGCATTCACAACCGGGAAGCGCATGTTCCGCCTAGCAGATCCCAGCGTCTTGTGTTTATCCTCCATTTACTTTTCTTGTGCTTGCCTGGGGGTTGAAACTCACTGCAGTGCCAACTTGCATTCCCCAATTTTATGTCTTTTCGTTAATTTTTTTGGTTATTCTTTTTTTTCAAAAAGGTTGTATGTTAAGATCGGGTCATGACAAATATTTTATTAGACTATTCAGGAATGAGTTTCATGGATTTGAGAAGTGAAGAAACGTAAGTTTCAAAAAATAAAATTTATACTAATGTAACATAAGAGAGTTTCAAAATTTGAATCTTGGATTGGAAATGCTCTTAGTTACATTGGCTGCCAAACTTGGTTTCCCCACTTTTATATTTAGTAAAAAATGCTAGAAGTCCTTAACAAAAATTGAAGTCCTCAAAGGACGCTGATAGATTAATTGAGGTCCTTCTGAGAGCTTTTTCTCCTTTAATCCCTAAGTTAAAATTGTATATAGCGTGTCTGTTGTCACATGTGAATTAAGACTGCTTAAGAGCGTCTTAATTTTTTTTTTTTCCTTTTGAAAGTAAGCTAATCCTGAATTTTGATAACATAATTAGTGCAACAATTTACATGATCTTCATGCGAAAGAGCATTTGAGTTGGAACTTTCAATCCTTTTTCTTAATCCATCGATGTGTATTACTTGTTAATTGGATGGTTAGACTAAAGTTGGAAGTTAAGTTTCCACAATGTTGCCAAGAAGCTAATTAATCAACCTATGAACAAACTTGTGAGTTGTGAAGGAAGGCTCTTTCATTCGGTTTTGTTGAGGAACAAGTGTAAATGTCGAGTTCGATGATTAAAGTTGGTATTAGTTCTTTTTTTGGGGGGGAGTGAGAGAAAAGACAGTATTAGATGGGGTAGGATGATATGGTTCTAGCCTTCTAGGCTAGGGGCTTTGCCATTCCGTAACACTCCCAATAATAAAAACAACAACAATAACAATAACAACAACAGCAGCAATAGCAACAAGGGCAATAGCAATAGCAGCAACAACAACAACAATAACAATACTTGTTTTATTATTATTATTATTATTATTATTATTATTATTATTATTATTATTATTATTATTATTATTATTATTATTACGGTTTTGCTAAACATCGCCCATTAGGACGATGGATAAAAGAGTATCTATTACTATTTAGATAAGAATCTTATCGATATACATGGTAAAGATTTTTTTAAGATCTCCTTTTTTACTTAAATTTTCTAACTTGCCTAATTATATCAAACTCTTCATAATACACTCCAACTAACACCAAATTCTAATAGTTTATATATGGAAATTGAATTCACGGTACTAGCTTTGGGGCAACATTAGGATGCTACAAGCATACTCCAATATGTCTTGCCTTATTTCTATCTTGGCTCAATTCTATTTTGTATTTATATGGAAATTCTATCTTCCCTAATTTCTTGTTGCACAATAATTATGAGCCTTTCCAACCTTTCTTTAATGCATTAGGCAAAAATTTGTTGACAAAAAGGTTTGCCAGCATACCTAGTTGGCGGCAAACATTAATTTGTCTTGTCATTAGGCATAATCATCAGGCAAAACAAAATTTTTTTACAGAACCTGAGGCTTTATATACCATACTTCTCCAATATGTTTTCTAAATACAAACACTACCAAATAGTATTCGCTACAAGTATAATCATCAGGCATAATGAATATTGGTTTGAATGAAATCCCATACGAAAACTATGAACCTTTCATTGGTCAAACATTCGGTGGCGAAGAAGAAGCTCTTGTATTCTACAAAAATTATGTTGATGAACGACACAGTTTTGGAATTCGTAAAGATCGATATGATAAAAGAAATAACAAGATAGTGAGGTGTGATTTGTCTTGTCATTGAGGAAGGAAAAAAACCTATCAAAGTAATTGACGCATCCAAAGATCAAAGTAAAAGGGAGTCCTCCAGATGTGAGTGCAATGCTCATATGGCGTATCACTTTAAGGAGAGTCTTTGAAATATTCCCCGAAGAATGCATGTGTTGAGGTTTGTCAAACAACACAAATCATGAAGTTCTTTTGCCTCATGAAACGTGCCTTCTCCCATGTAATAGAGTCATCACACCTGAGGATAAAGAAAACATTTTGTTATAGAGGGGAGTTGGACTCTCTATTAGGCAGATTATTCGAGTTATGTAGCTTGAAAAAAAGGTTGAACATGGCGGTCTTCCATTCATTGAAAAGGATATCCGCAATTTGTTCACAAAGGTAAGAAAATGATTGCACCTGATGATGACACGGACTTGATTGACAGCATGAAATTAGCAAAAGAAGCAAATATCAAGTTTCAATATGCATACACCATAGATGAAGACAGGAGACTTGAACACTTATTTTGGTGTCCTATTCAAAGTTTCGATTGGTATCACAAGTATGGTGATGTTGTCATCTTTGACACCACTTGCAAAGTTAATGCCTATGACATGCCTTGTGCAATATTTGTGGGCATCGACAACCATGGAAACACCATTCTATTTGGATGTGCACTCTTATGCAATGAAACTCTGTCTACTTTTAAGTGGTTAATGAAGGTTTTTTTCTTTCCTTTTCTTTTCATATATGTACATATACATCATTCAATGGGATTCAAGGCATCCTACTTGGATGGAATCTAGATATTACCTACCTTCTAAGCAATGATCATGTGCTGCAATACAAGGCACAAACCTTGAAGAATAAATCACTTCACTGCGCTCTAACCTCCCACCCAAGCCACAAATGTTTGACAGGAACTGGACAGTAGCCGGCCACAAGCCTAAATTTGCGAAGATAAGAAACTAAGACGCATATGGAAACAATTAACACCCCTAATACACAATGATCCTACCAAGACCACAAGTAGCAACACCAGTGGCAATCATTATTGGACTTCTAGCAGTTTTAAATTCTGACATATACATATCTTATTTGTAAACTTAGAAACTTTTATTCTAATGTTATATTACATTTCAAATGCAGACTTTTGTTCATGCATTGAGAAAGCCTCCAAAGACAATTATAATACATAAAGATCCATGGATGTCCGACACAATTGCAAGTGAAATGCCTACTATAAAGCATAGCCACTGTATATGGCATATCGCATCGAAGTTTAGTGGTTGGTTCATGGCACTCCTTCGAAGTGAGTATCAAAATTGGTGTGGTGAATTTTACATGTTATGCAAGTTGAACTCTCCCGAAGAATTTAAACATAATTGGCCTTTAGCTATCAAGAAATACAACTTGCAAAATAATAAGCATGTCAAAGGTCTATAGCAAATCAAACGCTTCTAGGCACTGGCTTATCTTTGTGATTATTTTTTTGGAGGGATGACAACGGCAGGTTGATCGGAAAGTATAAATGCCTTCATCAAGAGATTTATTTCTTCTCACACTAGTTTGATGGACTTCTTTAAACAAGTTCGTATCTTCTTTTTTTGAATTTTTTCTATTAAAATCAAGTTTGCAAAGATAGCACTAATACCTTTTCGAATTTCTTCTATTAATATTTTAGATGGATGTTGCAATTAAAGAGATAGAGCTTAAGCGTACACATAACAATATGACTGCTACAATTAGACCAACTTCTCTGAAAACAAGGTCGCCACTAGAAGAGCAAGCTCTTCAAGTCCTCACACCATTTTCTTTCAAAAATTTTCAAGAAGAAATTGAGAAAGCAAGCCAATATTTAGTTGTCCATGAAGATGGAAATGAGTTCATCTTAAAGCACTACAAATCAGATGGTAGAATGCACATGGTCTTCTGGGATGGAAGCATTACATTATGCAACTGTAAGAATTTTGAATTTTGAGGCATACTTTGTCTTCACATATTACAGGTGTTCATTCAAAAGAATTGTTTCCACATAGTGCTATGTTGTCTACCTTTGCGCTGGCATTTTGATATGGCAGAAAGTAGTGGTGAGGCACAAGAATTGGTAACAGAGGAAGTTTTAGAACCAAATCCTGTTCAGATCGATGAGGATTTGAGAGATGGAGGTCATGTCTTATGCCTACCAAAATCAAAAATGAAAGGATGCCCAAGAAAGGTACGCTTGAAAGGTGGAAAGGAATTGGCCAAAAAGCAAACCAAGAGCTGTTGAATTTGCAAATAACCTGGTTATACAAAGCCAAGGTGTCCATTAAAAGAAAATCTAGACCAAGGTGTTTTCAATGCTTTTGAGAAGAGACAGAAAGTTTCGGCAAGTGATATATGACTAAATCCCATATTTTACTCGAAGGATTAGGCATCTGTCGCAACAAATATCACCTATGATTGTGTTTTGTTATCTCTTTCATTATCATTAGTTTGCACGAGGTCAATCAGTTGTGGTGTCAGCTTAGTTCAATAATAGGAACATTAGGATATGCAATGAATTTCAATTGTTTGAAGCATCTTGTTCTAATTTAGTGGGAAGTTTAACTTCGCTCTATTATCTATAAAAGTTCTAATAAGTTTATTAAGTTACCTAATGATGACTTTAGAGCAAGTGAACACAGTTGCTGCAATGAAACCTCTCGGTGAATCTTAGTACCTTGGGGTGAGCATTCTGGGAAATTATATTTAGCTTAACCTAGCATGGTGATCAAGTATTCAACAATTCCAGTGGTACATGATTCTTAAAAAAAGATTCAGCCTTCAGATAATTCAGATATGAGACACTAAGAGAGAGAAGACAGGGGAAAACACTTACATTTTACATCCTGGTTTTGGCTTTTTTTTCTTCTGCTTCTATTTCTGAGGAGGCTTGATAACTACTTTGCTTACAGCATCAAAAACAGCCTTCACATTCTGTAGTTTCATACAAAAATTTAACCTAAAAAACATCAAATAAAATTAAGAGGCCCAACTTCGATGGAAAACACAAGGATAAACAGTTGTTTTGTGATAAAAACTAAAAATCATATTGAATGTGATATTCTAAGATTTTAGAAAAAAAGATCAATAGTTTTCGAGTGAAAGAACAAGGAAAAATATGGGTATTGATGTGCCATGAATCCTATTCATATAAGCAAAATCTTATGCGATGCTCTAGCTTCCCGATGTCAATCTGGATCTCAGGGTCAGCGGCGATTGGATGAGCAACGGCCATTTTAACATTTGAGAAGACAGAGAACTACCCACGATGATGGAGGAACCCATGCCGGAAAAGCAGCATTTGGGAAGACTTATCTATACTGTGGGGAGAGAGAGAGAGAGAGAGTCTCTCGCGTGGAGAATTCGTGGCCTGAGGATGACGGAAAGAGAGGGACCTAGGCTACAAGATAGAGAAGAGGGAACTATGGGTTCCGGCGACAAAGAAAAGCAGTGGACAGAGATCGACAATCTCTTACTAAAGAATTCAAGCTTCCGGCTACAAGATGCTGGAGAATTCAAGTCTTTGAAAGATAGAGAAGAGGGAACCATGGATTCCGGCGACAGAGAAAAGCAATGGACAGAGAGCGAGGGTCTCTTGGCGGATCCTTCAAGTTTTCCGGCTACAAGATGGCGGTGGAGAGAGAGGGAAATGGCGTGGGAACATGGAGAAGATGCTTTGGGAAGACATGAAGAGCAGTGGAGAGAGAGAGTCTTGGGAGAGCAACGGCCATTTGGGAAGACATAGAAAACCATTAAATTTAGGAAACCATTAAATAAAAAAATCTTATGCAAATTTTTACCTTGTACATATGAGATAAGATTCTTATATAGATAGTAATAGATACTCTTTTATCATCGCCCTAAGGGCGACGTTTAGCAAAACTATAATAATAATGATGATGATGATGATGATGATGATGATGATGATAATAATAATAATAATAATAATTGTTGAATCAATCTTATATAAGGTTTTGATGATTACAACCCAAATGTGCTAATTATGCTTGGCTTGAGTTGAGTGCTAGAATCATGTGATAAGACAGATTGTAAATATCCTAGAGATCACTCCGAAATGCTTGAAGTTATGTGATAAAATTGTATGTTGAAAGCAACAGAAGTTGCAAATACCCTGAAGAACAGGTCGAAGAAGCTGAAATCATCATAGTGGATACATGCGCACATCATTAGCAGAGTACAAGAGTCTTTAGAATCTTAGGGCTAATTACTGGTTATATTTGTCTAGATTCTTATTAATATGCCAAAGAAGAACTTGACTTAATACTCACCTTGAAGGAATTATTTAAACTGACTCAAAACACTGCTCAGAACAATTAAGCAAATAGGTTTGCAGTGCTCTGAGGGCAGCGAGTGCAAAAATCGATTTTCAAAGATTTTCAAGAGTTTTCCTACTGCCAAAATTCTTAATATATTTAGGATTGATTTTCTGATAATATAGAAAGAGTACTTTCCTAAATAATAGTGGTCTTCTAAAAGATTTTTCAAAAGATTTTATCTTATCTTTAAAAGATATGATTTCCTAAAAAGTTAAATTCTTGAACGACTTAATTCCTTTTAAGATTCTGAGTATTTTCACAGTTATTATGGAAATCAAATCCTTGCTTTTTCGTGGGTATATAAGCACTCGCTTCTCATCTCTTCCATAATGTCTTTTAAGGGTTTTCACGATTGATTAAGTGCTAAAATTGCTTTTCTGAGTTTGAATTTTTCTGTGAGAAAAACCTTCAAAGTGTACGCTTAATCGAGTCTTCATTATTGGCATAATAGGAGTTGTATGGTACCTTACACTTAGCTTATTTAGAAGTAATCAGGTAAGGTGTTTTTTATCACTTTTCCGTCATCATGATTAGAGGTTGTCCAAGTTGTTGGATGTGGTCTCTTAGGGGACGTGTGGACATTGTGTCCATGAATATTTGTCCAAGTTAGATGTGGTCTCTCAGGAGACGGTGGACGTGTTGTCCATGTGAGCTTGTCCAAGTCTCTAGAGAACCTGGATGTGTATTTGTAACTAGAGTCTTGGGGGAGACTAAGTTACGTGTGTGACGTTGTCACGTGTGTTACGTAGTATAACGAACTTGGCCCGTGTTAGTGAAAGTGTTTGTTGAAATCTTACTGAGGTAGGTCGTGGTTTTTACACCTCCATTGGGCCAGAGGTGGCTTTCCACGTAAAAATATTGTGTCTCCTTTACTATTTCTGCAATTACTTTCGCTTCTATTTTACAAAGAACACGCATTCCAATCAGTTCTCACGAGTGTTTTGAAAGAAGTTTTGTTTCTGCCTCACTGGAACCACGCAATTCAAACTGTTCTCACGAGTATTTTTGAAACAATTCGAAAAATCGATAGACACAATTCAGCCCCCCTCTTGTCCTTATGTGTTTAAATCTAACAATTGGTATTAGAGCAGAGTTCTCACACCTAGGTTAACACCTTAAGAGATCCTAAAAAGATGAGTGCAGCATAAGAAATCTTACAGGGTCACTATGTGGTTCGTCCTCCATACTTTAATGGGCAACACTACAATTGGTGGAAAAATCGAATGGAGAACTATATCCAAGCTGAGGATTATGAGTTGTGGATGCTCATTGTGAATGGACCTTACATTCCAGTGAAAGTCACAACTGATGGGAAGACCGTTCCTAAGGAGCCGAAGGAATTTGACTCAGATGATTTTAGAAAGACGGAGAAAAACGCCACAGCCAAGAAGCTGCTATATTTTGGACTCTAACCTGACGAGTACACTCGTATCTCAGAGTGTGAATCCACAAAAGAGATATGGAATGCCCTTAAAGTAGCTTACGAAGGAACCAATCAAGTCAAGTAATCCAGGATCGAGCTGCTGGTGAGGAAATATGAGCTATTCGAGATGAGTGATGAAGAAATAATCATGGACATGTATACTCGATTCAACCATATTACTAATGAGTTAAAATCGTTGGGAAAATCCTTTACCACCGAAGAATTGGTAAGGAAGATCCTACGGTTTTTACCTAATTCGTGGGAAGCGAAGGTCACTACAATCCAAGAAGCAAAAAAGATGAATGAGACTTCCTTGGATGAGCTTATTAGGAACTTACAAACATATGAACTAAGAAGAAACTCTTACATGAAAGAGGAAGTGAAGAAAGATCGTGGGCTTGCACTAAAGGCAAGGGAAAGCGATAGCTCAGATTTTGATGAAGAAGGAATGGCCATGATTGCACAAAAATTGAAGAAATTTTTCAAGAAGACCGAAAGCGTATGCAAAAAGGGCAACACTAGCAAGGCTAAAAATAGTGACCGAGATCAGTTCTCAGGATATTTCAAGTGCGGAAGGCAAGATCATGTAGTGAAGAATTGCCCCTAGTTGAAGGAAGAACAGAGGTCAGAACAGGTCCGAACTAGAGACAAAAAAACTCAGTTGACTAATGCTAAAAAACAGTTCACCAAAGCAATGGTGGCAGCTTAAGGAAACACCTCAGAAGAAGAAGAAGACTCTCAGGATAAAGAAGAAGCAGTGGCTCTCATGGCTCGAAGTGAATCTGGCTCAGACTCTGATGGTGAAAGTCTAAAAAAGGAGGTACACAATCTTAGTAAGAAAAAACTTAAAAAATTAATTTTTTCATTGATACAGGAATGTGAAGCTCTAACTTCTGAAAATTGCATACTTAAAAGTACATGCTCAGATTTAGAAAAGGATGTTAAGAGACTACAAAGAAAAAGACAAGAACTTGAATATATGAATAAGGCTCTCATGTATGACAAACATGAAATTAATGAAAAGGCTCTTGCCTTAAGTAAAGAATTAGACATCCTTAAGGACCTAAGTGACAAGAAAGAGGAAGAACTCAACACTAAAATCAAAGAGCTGGAAAGTGAGTCTTTAAAGCTAAAGCATAATCTAGAATCCCAAATGAATGACAACAAATAGCTTTGAGAACAGGTCCAGAGAGCTGAAACTGACTTTACTGAAAACAGCTACTGGAACAGTTCCTCAGAAGCTCTGAACTGGCTTAATACTCATCATAACCAAAATAGAAAAGGTTTAGGTTTTGTGAATAGATGTGTTACTAAGCCAGTAGACACGAAGTATGTTGGTTTGCCACAAAATAAAATTTGTTATCATTATGGAAAAACTAGTCATTATCGATATGCTTGCTCCTTGAGAAAAGGGCCATAGAAAGAAACTCATTGTATGTTAAAAAAATATGGATTAGAAAAGATGAGTTAAATTCCATGACAAAGAAAAGAATGGGATCCAAGTGGATCTGGGTTCTCAAGACAAACACTTAGCTGTTTTACAGGCTAAAGTGAGAGGAGGCAACCAACTATGGTTCTTAAATAGTGGTAGCTGGAGACACATAACTAGAGATAGACCAAACTTCCTCTCACTTACAGCCTTTGATGGAGGGAGAGTGGCAATTGGAAATGGCAAGTCGAAAAATTATCGGTGTAGGTAAGATAGGTAAATCACTCTCTCACTGTATTAGTGATGTGTACTTGGTTGATGGTTTACAACATAATTTGCTAAGTGTGTCGCAATTGTGTGCTAAAGGTAATTACGTTGGGTTTTCTTTTGATCAATACTTGATTACCAATATCATTAGTGAGATGTTGTGTTGAGGGGGAAGCAACACAATAATGTTCATGTATCGTTTGATGAAACTAACCCCTTGATTCAGTATGATATACAGGATGAAGAGTTCAAAAATGGTCTTGTAAGAAAAGACCTCTCTCGCTCACTCAAAACTCCATAGTGGATAATGGTAAGTCTCCTGAAGGTGAAAAAAGTCCTGGATCTGGAAATATGGAAGGTGGGAAAGGAGTAAACCAGTTAGGGGGAAGCATTACTGAACCTGATTTGGGACAAAACCGACCCACTCAACCTGACCCTTTTCGAACAGTTGTGGGAACAGGCACTAGAACAGATCCAAGATCTGTTTCATCAAGTGTTCAAGAGAGATTGGAAAATGTGTCTGCGACTTTATTTACTCCACGAGCTTGGAAGTACCAGAGTTCACACCCCCTTGACCAAATTAACATCAACACTGGGGTGCAAACCAGATCTAAACTCAAAAACTTTTGTGCTTTCTATGCCATTTTGTCTAATGTTCATGAAGTTCTTGTAGATTCTGACTGGATTACTGCTATGCAAGAGGAGATTCATCAGTTCGAAAGGAATAAGATTTGGCATCCTAAACCACGGCCTAAAGACAGATCAATAATTGGTACCAAGTGAGTGTTCAAGGACAAGTTGGATGAGTTTAGAACAACCACTCAAAACAAGGTTAGGCTGGTGGTTTAGGGCTATAATCAAGAGGAAGAGATTGATTATTTGCACCTATTGTGCTAATTATGCTGAATTTTGGTTGATAGAAAAAGTATCTCAGGCATGACTCATTTTCTTGGACCCTATTTGATCTCTTGGGCAACCAAGAAACAACACTCTGTTGTCATGTCCACAGCAGAAGCTGAGTATGTGGCAGCTGCTTCTTGTTGTGCTCAATCGTTGTGGATACGACAACAACTCAAGGACTTTTGTATTGACATTGGGTGTATTCCTATATTTTGTGACAAAACAAGTGCAATTAACATTGCCAAAAACCCATATCAACACAAAAGGACAAAGCATATTGACATATGTCGTCACTCTTTGAGAGACAATGTTTAAAAGGGCTTGATTTCAATGAATTTTGGTGCCACTAATAAACAAATTGTTGATATTTTTACCAAGGCACTAAGTAGAGATCAATTTGAAAAGGAATAGGCTTGAATTGGGTTGATTACAAGAGCTTGAGCATGCTCAATTAACCTTCAATGATTAACTAGTTAAGGGTCGTTAGGCCAAATACATTGGTCCAATAGATGCATTCAATACTTGTACTTTTACTGGCATATGTGTGGAAAGTAACATACTAACACTCATTGAGGTCTAATAATATTGCCCTTAGTGTCTGGAGACACCAAACTATTAACAATAAAAACAGACTCCAGGAACAGACCTGACAACTGTTTGTATCATATGCTGACCAAGTGGCAGTGTTAAAGAATTGTTGGAAACTAAAATTTACTTTTCATTATAGCTAACCTATAATTTATACCCTGCCTAGTGTGTAACGAAGAGTTGCATGTAAAACATTCTCTCTCTTCAAGAAGGACTGAAATAACCTTCCCCTAAAAACCCCCTCGATTTTTGGGCACCTCATATACCTTCACTTTCTCTCTCCATAACCCATCTGTCCTTCTCTCTCTCCCCCACAAAGAACCCAATTTCCCTCTCCTTCCTTAAACCCTCTCCCAAATCCTCACCATGACAAGAACTTGTGGTGGTCAAGAATCCTCTAAGCACAAGGCTTCTTACCCAAGATCACTACAGGACCAATTATCAAGGAAAAGGAGAGGAAATTGGATGCATTTTGAGGAAGAATCATCGACACCATTGCCACAAGCGTCCTCAATTGGTGTGGAAAATATTCCCTCACTTTCTTTTTCATTAATTCCTCTATTTTTGGGTTCTTAAAAAGCTTAGAGTTAAAGACAGTTAATTTGAACCCTGATATGGTACCCTTAGTACATCCAGTCATTGGTTGGGAGTTAGTGGTATATGACCCGGTTGTGGCTGAGTCTAGAAGGGGGAATGAAGCCAAGTTGGTTAAAGAATCACATGGTTTTTGATCTTGAATGTATGGGTGATGATTTTATTATTGAGGATGCTAAAGATAGTGATGAGGATCAATGGGTTGTCCCATAAGAAGTGTCCGAACTGGTTAAAGTGTCTGATCAACCAAAGAAAAAGAAAGTCAGGAAGAACATGACACTTGTTGAAAGATATGATAATTTTCTCTAGAAATCTGTGGTTCAGGGGAAGGTATTTAAGGTGTCATGCTTTTAGGAACAGGGACTTGGGGTGTTTGTAGAGATGTTAGAAGCCCAAGGATGGTTGAAATTATTCACAGATCCTAAGAGAGGGTGTTCGGTCCCAGATTTAGCTGAGTTCTATGCAAACTGTGTTGTCACTAATGGAGTGCGCCAAGTATAGTTGATGATCATGAAGTGCGGTGTGATGCTAAGAAGTTAGGTGAGTTACTTGGGGTGTCCTCTGAAGGTTTTGATGTGTATGTGAGAGAGGACAAGAGCATCTTAGGTGAAGAACGGCTGTTGGTGCTGACCCGAAGACTGGCCAAAAGCCTCATCTGACTACGTCCCGGTCTGTGAGAAAGGAGGAAATGATGCCTTTGCATCGGTTGTTGTTTTGGTTTGTGATTACAAATGTTGTTTCCTAACCTTGCTGATCCTATGGCTATGTGCTACACTGATTTATTGGATAGAAGTCAACAAATTAACTTGCACGCAATCATGATTAGCCATATTGGGAGAATTGCCAACACAACCAAGGTTCATGACATGGGGTGTAATAGTCCAACCCTATATTATATTTATTCTTTTCATTAATATATGTTATTATTTTCATCGCATTTAAATCATCGTCTCCTTTGTTATTTCAAGTGGGAAATCTAATGGGCCCTCACCTTGCAATTCCAGTTTTTGTTTTATGAAATCATCGAAATTAGGCCTTGATATTTATGAATTAAGCGATTTAATTATCTTTATTGCAATCACAAACATTTTTTTTAAAAAAAAATTTCAAACGCGCTCGGTTTCAGTTCTTTCTCAAAACCCGAGCCCATTTAGGGCC
>NCQV01089340.1:25310-49899 GCA_002740545.1 Lophocereus schottii | reverse complement strand
CACAGGTCACATCCCTTGCATGCTAGGCAATAACTGGGGGAAAATGACTAGGTTAAGCAAAGTCTAGTCCAAAGTTGGGCCAAAGAAATGAAACAAGAGAACATGGCCCATTTGTGAGCCAGCTAAATAGGGGAGGGAAGAAATGGGCTCCCACCGCCATGCGTAGGGGAAAAAAATGAAAACAACAAGTGATGTATGTCCCGAGGGTCCAAGTTAGGACTCAATTAAACAATGATAGCTTACAAACCAAGGGAAGGATACAATCATGGGAAACCAAGGAAAAGGGGCACGTAATATGTTGTTTGTGAGGCAACAAACACGTGAGGTAAGAATGGAATTTAGAATCAAGTGATTCTAAATGAGAACCAAAAGAGAATGTGATCTATTTTGATGAATATCTCAAGGATTGGATGGAACCAAGCTTTGATTCACCAAGAACACGGAGCAAACAAGTGAAAGCAACACGGCATGGGGAGGCACAGTCGTGCTAGATGGCATGGGGTGGCCGTGCCACTTTGCTGCCTAGCACGGCTAGGTTTTGTCAAAGTTTACGGTTTGAAGTGGCTTTGTGTTTAGGTGGAAAGTTAAGCCCAAGGGAATAGCTTTAGCCTTGGTTAAGCATGGGAATAGATATGTGAATGAGGAAAAGTGAAAGAGAATCAAAGTTAAGAATTGCTAACTCAAGATTAAGCTAGCAAACTCTCCTTAACTCTCTTTGAATCCTGAAGAATAAACACTGAATTGGATAGAACTAAACTCAATGTTTGGATACAGATATCACCACCAAACTCAAGTTTAGGGCCCTTAAACTATGATTAAGATACAGATATCACCACTTAATCAAATTTAAGACTACACTTGATCACCACCTTAACCGACCTAGTTAAGGATAAGCAAGTTTAGTATTTGGTTACACTAAGGCACGAAAGCACAATGCTCTCAAAGGGGTTTTTTTTTTATTCAAATCTGATTGATATACAAAGTGGTTGTGTGTTCCTTAAATAGAACAATCTAGCAAGCAGCCACACAAGCAAGCACACACCTCACCTTTCCCTTCTAGTGAGGAAAGGTATTAACTATGCTTAATCCACACGGTTGGAGATAACCATGCACTAATTACATTCTAACTTAATTAAATTACATTCAAAATATTAAACAAAGCTAATACACGATGCTTATAACATAATCATGCTTAATTTAACCTAATATAACCAGATTGTCTTGCAAAGTGTAACACCCCCAATCGGTAATGCCTGCTTTGCCTACTTTAATCTCTTATAACTTATGCATTGTAACGGAAGCTCTTTGATTGGAGGTGTTACCGCCGTTCCGTGATGGAACAAGGCTATCTGATTTACTAACTTTTGAAAATGCAACGTCTATTCACTTCATGCAGTTTCTAATATCCCACATCATCAACCTTAAAATTTCACAAGAATAACAATAAGCAGAACTCCAGAGTGCTAACCTACCATCACTCAAAGGGAAAGTGGTCAATCGTAAACTGCATTCCCCTTTTCGGCTCACCAATCAGATTGCATGGTCCTGTTTTCTCCTTTGTTTTCTCATTGGTTCACACGTTTCAAAGCTTCTTCAGCAGCAAATTATTGTGTTTCTAGCAGCCTTGGACCTGGTGTGATGTAGGCAAGCAACCAAGCAGCTGGGAAAACCCACTTGAGAAGGAAAAACACCTCATGCTTAAACCGAGTTCACTAGACAGTTTTTTGGCTGGTTTTCTAGCTTCTTTAAACCCAACCAAAAGTGAGTATGATTTCATTTTCAAGACATGGGGGGGAACCTTAGGGTGTGTACAAACCTCCCCAACAAAGAAATCAAGGTTAAACCATGCTTAAGTAGGTTAACTCCACTAAAACATTTTACCGCATAGTTTTGGACCAAAACTGGCAGGTTCGACAAAATGACTTGATTTCTTTACTTCTACTAAGCATGATTGGAATTCAATGCTTGGATCTGAATGTAGACATCTTGGGGTTTCTAAGAAGGTAAAAATCCAAGGTTTAAACCACCATTAAGCTTGTCAAATCACATACCCAAAAATCGGGTACATTCTAGTTGAACTGGCAGTTTGTATATCTTGACTTTATTGGCTAATTTGATAGGGTAAATGAAGTCCAATGGGATGAAACTTGATTTTTTACAAAGGTGGCTTCGTGAACTTCAATCGGAATGCAAAATATTGGACTTAAATCTTAAAGAAGTTTAGGTAATTAACCTTTCAAAACCGGGTTTATTGCTGGAAACAAACCATGACATGTTGTTTTAGGTCTTAAAAAAATAAGGATGATTTATCTATCCTTTAAACACCAAAATGAAATTACCTAATTGATTTGCTTCTTTTAAATTAAGGGGCATGGAGGGATATCCATCAACAAGCCTACCTCTAACTGGCTAAGAGAAAGGACAAGTCCTAGGAGAAAGGAAGGGGGAAGGAGAAGGAACGCATTGCGCACTTGAGGCAAGCTAGAGAGAGCTGGACTGGATTGTAGTTTGGCCAGTTTTTTTCCACTTCTTTTTCCACTTGATCCCAAATCTTGTTGATTCAACTTCTCTTTTTTTTTCAAGAAATTTATTCAATCTTCAAATTTCTCAAATTCTTGCAAAATAAACAAAAACATATTAAAATTCTAATTTAATAATTTATTTTGAGCAAATATTATATATTAAAAGGCATAAAATAACTTCAAGTTGAACAATCATTGTAAGGATTTGCAAGGGATGTATGTCTTCAGGACCATGCGTCATGGTTGGTTATACGAGCCGCCTCAATTCTCTGGTGGCATGATCTGGTTGAGCTTCCGGAATTGGGCTTTTCGGTACCCCGCATTCAATTCCTTGTCATCAATCCCTCTAATAATGGTAGATATTATCTCTGTGTTAAGATTAACATCATCATCTTGCTTTCCTTCTAGGTCACTACAATTGTGATCCTTTCCTCTATATAAACTGCCGCTGGTCAACTAGATTGTGAAGGGCTTTCTTGAGTTCATGTTACTCAGAGGAAGTGTGCCCAAAATCCCCATGTTACTCACAATACTTGTTCTTGTTTATGAACTTTACCAGAGTCTCGATAAGTTGTGGTTGACTCAATATGGGGTTGCTCCTAATCTCCATGAAAATACTTCAAGGACTGGTGTGGAAACTCCCAACTCTTTTCTCATCCTTCTTAAGATGCTTGTCTGACTACGAATCCTTATCCTCCCCGTCTTTTTTAAGGCTCTTATCAAACAAAGTTATCCATGGCGCATATTTCCAAACCCTGTATGAAATCTTGAGCACTTCTTAAGGCTTCTACTAATATCGGTACCTTACTTTCAATGAAGAAAAATTTGAGCTCTCTCAGGAGCAATCCATTAAGGAAACTCATGTAAGCCACCCCATCCTGTAAACCCTAGATTAGGAAGGCTTCATGATTGAACCTGATCACATACTCTTTTCGGCCTTCTCTCTTCGCATGTCGAATCTTGCCAAAGTGAATACTAGTTGTTCTTTCTTTTTTGCTCGCTATCAAGTGAGCGCTAAATAGCTCGGCTAACTAAAGGAAGGAGGTAATGCTCTTATTGTGAACACCATTGAACCACTTCTACGCGATCCCCTTCAATGTGGCAGGAAAGTAATGACAGCAAGTTGCATCATCAACATCCTACATGTACATTTATACCTTATTAACATCTAGATGATCATCAGGATTGGTAGTCCTATCAAAGTGGTCGATGTCAGCATTTTGACTTTTTTAGAGCGCAGCGCCTCTATGATTGGCCTAATAAAGGGTGTTGAGAAGGAGGGTAATGGGCCTCTTTCTAAGGAACCCCCAATCTGCAGTATGGGAGGGCCTAGGATGGCCTAATGCAACCAATAAACATGAACCACAATGCATAGAGGATACCCCTTGCTTTTGTCCCCCTCTCAACCTCATCTGTTCAGAGAGGGAACGCATTTTACGGGGTACTTGGGTTCCTATCTGGGCCCTTTCCAACGAACCTGGCCTATGAAGGAACTCTCTATGCTAAGCTTCCTAATTCTGAGCAGTAGGGATGAGAAACTCTTCTTCGTCCTCGTGCTATCTGGCACCCTTGATCTTAGATGCGTTTGGGGTTGTGACGGATCTGGAAGGAGTCACGCTGTTATAGGCTTTACGAAGAGCCTAATTGGCCTGGATAATCTTTCTGGCATTTTTCCCCCACAAGGTGCTTGCCTCTACTAGGGGACATCGATTCTGATTCTACTGACAAGGAGGAGTATACACAGATGTTGGTTTATACTCAAAACCCCAAATGGGCTCACGTTCACGCTCAATAGCCTTTATATTCTCGCATGCTCCTCATATCACCATTTTCTATACATGTTTAACCACCTTCTCTGACTATTCCGAGGTAACAAATTGTTGACGGAAGGGATATCTACCAAGTTCTCTCTTGAGCTCTGAGATGGGGAGTCGCCATGCTCCCTTTACGAGTCCTGAGCCTCCCCGCATCTATCCCTCTCTGCCTACTTCGATGCTTTAGATCGCGCTAATCATTTTGCCGATACTTCCCCACAAATGACGCTAATCTATTTCAGATGAAACTTGAAAGAGAGGGAGTAGAGCTCGGACTTACTCTTGGTGGACGTGTCACTTGGCTACATGAGCTGATGTGTCCACTCCTTGACGACCTACATGAAGGTCGAACCTCAGGAGTTTTTCCCGAGGAAAGCCCCTCCAATACTCAAGTCGATCTTAGAGTGAAGAAAAGTAACAGAAACAAACAAAAGAGCAAAGCGAGAGAGAGAGAGAGAGAGAGAGAGAGAGAGAGAGAGAGTTTACTGCATATGAGGAGTGTGAAATGAGTATGTCAAGTCATAAATATTGAAAAACCCCTCAAAAGAATAAGTCTTGGGGTATTTATAGTCTTAAGGTTATTACCTAAGGGTAAAGTGGTAATTTTCTAATCTGGGAATGAATTTGCCGTTGTTCCCCTCCAGTACCCTTCTTCCTCCCTTATGGCGAACTTATGTTGCACTCATATGTGCCATGTGTCACCCTCCTATTGGAGAGGCCCTAAATATCTCAATCAATTGGGTTTTGCTAGTTTTTTTATACTTCGGTAATGTGAAGAAAGGAAAATTGTTTTCCCCCTAATCGAAGAAAATGATTCCATTTGAGAAGAAATGAAGTTGACTTTCTTTCTTCAACTTTTTTGACAAAATGGTAAGCTGGAAAAATGTGAATTCAACGGTTTAGATCAAACCTTGACTATTCGATAAGAAAGAATAAAATAAGTTCAAATCTAGATTTTGAGCTCAACAATCCCTCATTTGGTGAAAATTTATGTCCACCACGTTCATCGTTTAAACATTTCAGTTGACATTTTTTACCACCGAAACGATTTCAACTGTTTGTATCAAAACTTGGATTTCATATTGGAAAGATTAAAATAAGCTGGAATCCAAATTTTGGGCTCAATATTTCTTTATTTGGACAATATTTTTCTCTGTCATGATAACTTAGCCGTCATTTTTCACTACATGAACAATTCAGTTGACATTTTTCGCCAACAAAATAATTTCAATAGTTTGAACTGAAACACATTCTTTGGATAGGAAAGTTAAAAAATACGCTCAAATTCAAATTTTAAGCTCCATTCTCCTCCATTTAGTCAAAATTTTTTCCCACCACGACAACTTGTCAATATTTTGCACCACTTAAACAATTTAATCGCCTTTTTTTTATCATTTAAACAACTCCAATGATTTGAATTGAAAGTTGATTATCTGATAAGAAATATTAACAGAAGTTAAATTTTAATTTCCTTGAAAAAAACGTTTTTCATGGAAAATTATTTTCCGAGAAAACTATTTTCCCCCAACCAAACACCTTGTTCAAGAAAAAGATGGTCACAATCCATGACATTTAGTTTGAAATAAAAAGCTCTCTTGGTAATCTGGGTAAGTGATAAAAAGATAAGGCCACATGAAGCAATACTAAAATTAAAGTGGCAACTTACGATTAGCAAAGTGACCGTGAGCCAGAGACTCATTTTAGGATTCAACCAAAAGAGGGGCCTTTTTTTCTTTTTTTAAACAGAGAACCAAAGACACAAGGAGTTGACACAATCTGGAATTGGTTAAGCCAAAAGGTCCAGGAAAGCAAACAGGTGAACGCGTTAGGACAGGTCTGTAGAATGTAAATTTTTACGGACCAACTAAGACCCGTCTCGTGGAAAGAAATAAATATTTTTAGTTCAGCCAATTACAGCATGCCATGCGTTAAATTAAGTACAGTTGTCCATTCAATTAAATATCTAATGGAAATGTATTGCAACCAATTAAAAAATGCCATGTGGCATGAATCATGTAGAAAATAAATGATTATTTATTTCAATAGAGATAAGGAGGAAAACCCTAATTCCCACTTGTCTATGAAAAGGAAGCCAACCTCCTCATTCAGGGGTTGGCATTTTAGAAGATCTCACAAGAGCTCAAGAAATTTTCATTAGCAGAAGACAACAAGCACTTTAAATACGTGTCGTCTGCATGCGGAGATGAAAACCATATTTTGATTGAGATTAAGCNACGTGGCCCTCTTTTAAGATCAAATTTATTCAAAAATATTCAAAGAGATTGAATTAGATGGTTTATTGCACTTGTTCTTGTAACAGTTATACAGAGATAGTACCTATTCTTTGATATAAATACAAAAATTCAATTTGTTGCTCAATTTTTTATCTAATTTATTTTAGCCTCAAAATTTATGTTTATAAATTTTTGGCATGCGCGGTGGGACATTCTCTGCCTCTTATCTCTTTTTGAAAACTACGAACTCTACATTCCCTCAAAGACGACATGGCCCCTAAGAACGCCATCCATCAACATCAAGGAAAGCTATCCGATTTACATCTCAAGGATTGATAGTCGCTAGCATTATATCTAGCAGAGTCATGACTGGAAGTATGGAAGAAGCTACTGCTGTGATTGCCATAAAACAATCAGTTGGAACTATGCCATCGTAGTCTCGTAAGATCCCAATCCTTGACTCCAACCTTTCTAAAGGAGTCAGCAAAACCACTTCATATCCTTTGAGGCAAGGATCTGTTGTTGGCCTCAAAATACATCAAATAATTCCTCAAGGGATGGATGAGCTCTAGGCTTAGGCCAACCCCACCTTCCAACCTTTCGGTGTAGAAGATCATGGTTATACTAGCCATGACGTCTCAACGGCATCTCCGAAGGAGTTAGTCGCTCAATCGGCGACCAAGGCCTCTAATTCCGTCATTATGCCAGTCATGGTGATGGAGGCGACCAACATAGAAGAACAGCTTGAAAACATGAAAGCAACATTAAAAAGGCTCGCCAAGTAGAGTCTAGAGAAAGATGCCCAAATCAAGCATCAAAGTGAGTAGATTATTGCTCTGATGAAGAAGCTAGAAAAGCGACCATTCGAATCGTCTACCACAGACTCGGACGGTGAAGAGTCTGATAAGAAGTCAAATCGCAACGAAGATTCTGATGACGAACACATAAAAAGGGAGTCCTTATTAGGCTCGATGTCTATTGAACATATTCAAAGCCTAATTGTGAATGTTGTTAAGGCTCAAATGGGGGAGGATCTTGCAAGACACATTTGTACACAATGTCTTATACGAAAAGGATTAATGTCCTTCGTATGCCTCATGGCTACCAACCCCCTAAGGCTATGTTTGGTGAGAAAAAATGAAATGGAATGGAATCAAGAGATGATCCCAGAGGGATGAAGGATGAAACTTGAATCCTAAACTCATGTGTTTAGAGAGAAAAGGAATTGAATCAATCCTTATTGTTTGACTGTAGATTATGAAATCGAATAAAATATGTTCTATTTAAAAAACAATAATGATTAATAATGATTAATAATAACAATAATAGTAATATTAACGATAATGATAATAATAAAAATTATTATTACTATTAATAATAATAATTCATAATTATTATTAATGATTAATAAGTAATAATAATAATTATTATTATTATTAACATTAAAAATAATTATTGTTAATATTATTATTAAGTAATATTAATAATTTATAATTTATAATAATTAAAATTCTAAAAATAATTATTAATAATCATTAATAACAATAATTAATCAAATCATTATCAACATTAATAATAATTAATGATAATAATTAAAAAATAAATATTATTAATACAAATAATAATAATCATAGTAATTATTAATATTAATAATTATTATTATTAATTACTATTAATTGTAAATATTATTTATAATAATTAATAATAAAACTAACAATTAATATTATCATAATAATTATTAATATTGATATTAATCCTACTACTATTAATCATTATTAATTATAAATATTATTAATAATAATTAATAATAAAAATAATTATTAATATTATCATAATAATTATTAATATTGATATTAATTCTAATACTATTAACCATTATTAATTCTAAATATTCTTAATAATATTAATTAATTAAAAATAATTATTATATTAATAATTATTATCATCACTAATAATAATTAATAAAATAATTATAATTATAATTATTAATTAATATTAATTATAAATATTAATAATAATAATCAATAATCAAAATGATAACTATTAATCATAATTATAATTATTAATTAACATTACTATTAATAATTAATAATTATAATCATAATTGTTGTTGCTATTAATCATAATAATAATGACTAATATTACTAATATTAATTAGTAATTATAATTATAATTATTAATTAATATTAGTAATAATAATTTATAATAATAATTACTAATGTTAATAATAGTAATTAATAATATTGTTAATAATAAATAATAATTACAATAACACTTATTATTAATGTTATTAATAATTATATCAATAACGATAATAATAATCATTGTTAATATTAATAATAATTATTATTAATAATAATAATAATAATAATAATAATGACGATCATGATGATGATGATGATGATGTTGATTTTTGAGAGTTGGGGACTTGAACCCCCTTGAAAATGAGATGGTTCAAGTTCCTTAAGATTGGGGGAAACTTGATATCAAGTTTCATCCCCTTAAAGTGCTCACGAAATACAAAAAAATGGAACTTGATATCAAGTTTCATTCCATTTTATCTCACCAAACAGCCCCGAAACTCAACCAATTTGATGGTAAGGGCAATCCCAAACACACATTACTCACTTCATTGAGATATACAACAATGTTGGTACTGAGGGGGATGAGTTGGTGAAATAGTTTATCCTATCTCTTAAAGAGATCGCCTTAGACTTGGACCCTGAGTCCATTAACAACTAGGAACAAATGGAACATAAGTTCCTTAACAAGTTCTACAATACTCAACGCACTATTAGTCTGATAGAATTGATAAATACTTAGCAGTGTAAGGATGAACCAGTCATTAATTACATCAATTGTTGGAGATCTCCTAGCCTTGAGTGCAAAGATCATTTATTCGAGCCCTCTGCCGTCAAAATGTGCACTCAGGGCATAGAGAGAGACTTGCTTTATGTCTTGCACATAAGCAAGCACATCACCTTTCAAGAGTTGGCCACGAAGGCACATGATATAGAAATGCCAATAGCAAACCGTTGTAGCAAGTTATCTTCTTTATACAAGTTCAAGAAGGACAAAGTGATTCTAAGATGAGTTCTAAGCCTTTAAAGGCCTCGGCAAAGGAAACTATGACTATTTCTACTAGAGAGCCCGTGAGGATTTTAGGGAAGTCTAGGCCAGAGGGGAAAAAGACTTCATTATGTTAAGATACAAGAAAGAAGCACCCTACATTGAAAGAGTTTCAAGAGAGGAAGTACCGATTTCCTAATTCAGACTTATCGGGAATGTTGGATGACTTGCATGAAAACAAGATCATCGAACTTCCTGAAACCTAAGCAACCAGAAGAGGCTCGAAGGACAGATGACCTAAAATACTTTCGCTATCATAGGGTCATCAGTCACCCTTTAAAAAAAAATGCATTACTCTCAAAGAGTGTATCATGCATATGGCCAAAGATGGGAACATCATACTGGACTTAGAAGATACCGCTAAAGCCATTTGTATTTACACTCAATTGGAACCATCACATTCACGACGAGAAACTCATATCCAACTCTACCAAGAGGAAAAACATAATTTGACTTCTTCGTTAAGAATGGAGTTATTCACAATTCAATTCGGAAGTTCAGAGCCAGTTGTTATGCTGCTGATGGTATAAACTCTTCCTTTGGAAATCAAACTCACTGTCAATATCCCAGAGGATGGTGAAGAGGGGTGGACCCTTGTTACTCGATGAAGGCCCAAGAACAAAAAACGGGACCAATAACTACCCTTACGCCATAGGAAGAGACAATGGAGGAAGAAGAAACCTCAACATGTAAGAGGTAGGAAGAGCTCGAAAACTAACAAGAAGCAAGACATTCAACATATGGACCTACTTTAGCAGTAATCGCTTACTCCTATCAAGTTGGAAGAGTTCTTCCTAATGGGCTTTTTTGATAGAGTTAACCTTAACATGATCTCATGTACTGAGCTTGAAGATGAAGAGGATGGATGAGAAGAAAAGTAGGAAGATTCTTCAAAAGGGATGACAAAACTCTGATTGTCTAAGAGGCCTTACTAGCACGTACGAGTTGGAGGCAAATCTTTCACTTACGGGAAGAGATGCGTCAGTATGTTGCTATTGCTGTCCACCACCCAAAGCTTTATGCTGACAAGGTCAAAAATATTGGAAAACCCTCGAAAGGCCTTGACCAGTATGCCGCTTGTAACATAGCTATCACTTTTATTGATAATGATTTATTGCTAAGCTCCAAACCTCACAATTGACCTTTATTTATGACTGCCTATATTAGGGAGCAAAAAGTCAAGTGCATCTTAGTAGATGGAGGTTCAGCCGTTAACATTATGCCTAAGTCTACCATGAATGAACTAGGAATCATGGTAGAAGAACTTTCTAAAAGTCATATGGTGAGAGTTAGCGTGCGATCGGCATGATTCGCCTAAAGATAACAATGTTAGATCTATTACCATCTTTATTCTTCCATGTAATTGACCCCAAAACTTCATACAAATTGTTACTTGAACGCTCGTGGCTCCATGAGTATGGAATAGTGGCTTCTACCCTCCATCAATGTCTTAAGTATTACTGTGGTGGCGAGAAGAAGATCAATAGTGATGTCAAGCCATTTACAAAGGCGGAATCGTATTTTGTCGATTCTAAATTCTTTAAAGAGGGCACCACACCTAAGGAGACTATGCCTTCTATAATTTCCTCCACGTGTAGGGGTGAGTTGAACGTTGTAAATTATTCGAAGGTGATACTGAGGAATCACAACATGAAACAACAAGAGTATCATAAGGGGGACATTGAATAAGAGACTATCACCCAACATGCTAAACATGTTGCTCAGCAAGTGCTGATTCCTAAGTCACATGCCATCGGTCTTAAAATATGTTCTCTAAGCTCATTAAAGGGAGGGGGAAACACCATTCAATTGGTGCACGAGTGGAAATACTAGGGGTAAGGCTATCAAGAAGGATAGTGGGGCCAACCTGAGCACCCTTAAAGAAAGTGACATATTACCAACACAAGACATGTACCATTCGAAGGTGAGCATATCCTCTCTGCCTGGATTTGTCTCTTGTTCCAAGACCTTATTAGATGAGGAGGAGAACTTGCCGAATGTGCAAACAAAGGAAGGATTTGACTTGAATGCATATAAGCTTATGGAGAAGGTAGGTTATGATTCTAACAATCCTATTGCATTAGGGAAGGTAGTGGATGTGCAAACCTACGGCCTCAATAAAATGCAGAAGAAGATTCAAGAACAAGGAGATCTAATAGAAGTCCCGAAAGTGGGTCTTGGTTATACACCAGTGTAACTGATCAAGATATCAGGGCGACCCAAGGCTGAGCAGAATGTGATTCAACACATTTCTACTAAAGAAATAGATGAGAGTGGATAAAAACGCTCAACTTCCTATCAAGCCTTCTGTATTTGATAGGTTACAACCATGTGCCTTAAGGAAACGCCCATCCGTCTTCATTAGAATTGGGAGAACTCAAAACCCTAAGTCTTCTATGCTCTAGAGAGTAAAGAATCATGTGCAACCAAGGCCTTCAGTGTTCAACAGAATCATAAAAGCAAGAGAATCGTCAAATCTATTACCCCAAGAACAAAAGGATTCAGTGTTCAATTGACTTGATGATGAAAACAAAGTACAAAGTTCTATCCCTTCTTGCATGAAGCGGTTTTCAACCTTGATGTAAAGACAGATGGTTCACTAAGGGTGAAGAGATGCACTGTGGTCTTTACTGGGCAGCCAGGTAGTTCTGACATCAACAAAGGACATGAGCAAGAAGATATGACTTCTTCTAATCATATCACAGTTGAAGAATGTGAAGATTTATAGTCAGAGATAGAACTTACAGAGACTCTTGAATCTCTTGAAGACGGCAGCAAGCTACAGTTGATGATTTAAGGGAATTGGATCTCGAAACTACTAAGAAATCCGGCCATCTATGTAAGTTCATTGCTTACACCCAAGGAAGAAAAGGAGTACTTCAATCTCTTCTCGGAGTACAAGGATGTGTTTGCATAGAGTTACAATGAAATGCCAACGTTTGATACCAAAGTCACAGTCCATCGCCTGTCCCTCAGGAGGGGTGTTTCGCCCAAAAAGCAACCTCAATGACGTTTTCATCTAGAGTTAGTACCTAAAATTGAAAGAGAAGTCAACAAACTCATTGAGGTAGGATTCGTTCATGAGGTAAAATACCCAACTTGGATAGCAAATGTTTTCCCTGTAAGGAAGAAGGATAGGCAACTTCATATTTGTGTAGACTTCCGAGATCTCAACAAAGCTTACCCAAAAGTTGATTTCCTGTTGCTCGTCACCGAGCTCATGATCGATTCAACCATGGGGCAAGAAATTTTATCCTTTATGGATTCTACTTCAGCATACAACCAAATCCAAATGGCACTAGAAGACCAAGAAGCCACAGCATTTCACACTCCTAAAGGCATCTTCTGCTATAAGGTAATGCCTTTTGGTTTAAAGAACGCTAGAGTAACATACCAAAGAGCAAAGCAAACTATCTTTGATGACATGTTGCACAAAATAGTAGAGTGCTATGTTGATGATCTTGTAGTCAAGTCAAAAAGAAGAGCAAACCATCTACAAGACATTCATTGAATTTTTGATAGATTGAGGAGATATCAGTTAAAGATGAATTCACTTAAATACGCATTTAGTATCACTTCAGGGAAGTTCCTAGGCTATATAGTTCGGCATACAGACATTGAGATTGACCAAGCCAAAATCAAGGCAATTCAAGATGAATTGCCTCCCTTAAAAAATGTTAAAGCATTATGGGATCCTCAAGGCTATTTGGCTTATATTAGAAGGTTCATATCCAACCTAGCCTGTCGTTGTCACCCATTCCACCACCTCATGAGGAAGGTGCACAATTCAAATGGGACCAGTCATACCAAAAGCCTTCAACAGCATCAAGAAGTACATGTCAAATCCACCAGTTCTGGGGGCACCAATTCCAGGGAGACCTCTTATACTCCACATTACAGCTCAAGAAAAGTCTTTAGGGGCGTTATGCACCCAAGAAATGAGGAAAGCAAAGAAAGAGCTTTGTATTACTTAAGTTGCACTTTGGTTGGGGCTGAACTGAATTACTCCCCGATTGAAAAAATGTGTTTGGCTCTCATGTTCGCCATTCAGAAATTAGCACATTACATTCAAGCTCTTACATGCGAGTAATTTCTAAAGCTGACCCCATCAAATATATCTTGTCAAGGTGAATTCTAAGTGGGCGACTTGCAAAGTGGTTCTAATCCTAAAGTAATGACCTTGTTTACGTGCCACAAAAGGCCATTAAAGGACAAGCATTGGCAAATTTCTTGGTAGATCACCCGATCCCTGACGCTTAGGAGCTAAATGATGACTTGCCTGGTAAGATGTGTTCTTCGTTGATATCCTCCCACCTTGGAAAATGTATTTTGACGGAGCCTCGAGATATGATGGTGTTGGTGCAGGAATAGTCTTTGTTTCCCCAAAAAAGCATCTCCTCACTTATTCATTTGTGCTAACTTGGTTATGTTCCAATAGTATGGCTGAATATCAAGCATCGATTTTTGGCCTTCAAATGGCAATTGAAATGGGAATCAAAGATGTGGACATCTATGGTGATTCTCAATTGGTCATCAAGCAACTTCTCGAGGAGTATGAAATCAAAAAGGGCGACCTCATGTCATACCACAAATATGCCTTATGACTACTTGACAAGCTTGAAACCATCAAGTTACAGCATGTTCCTAGGAGTGCCAATAAGATGGCTGAGGCACATACAAACCTTGCAGCCACTTTGGCAACCGGTGGGCTACTGCACCCGTTAATGAACAACTTGAGGACAAGGTTAACGCGATTAGCGCCCAGGAAGTAGAGGAAGAAGACTGACGCCAAGCACTCATTGATTATTTATAACATAGAAAGCTTCTTGATGACCTGAGGCACAATACATAAATTCAGCGAAGAGCTGCCCGCGTCCTTCATTTTAATTCGACGCTTTATCGATGCTCCTTCATTAGCCTTTGGTTGAGTTGCTTAGATAACGAAGAGTCTGGACAAACAATAAAGGAAGCACATTCAAGAGTATGTGGTGCACATCAAGTAGGACCCAAATTATATGATCAAATCAAAAGAATGGGTTGCTATTGATCTACTATGGTGCAAGGCTGCATCGATTATGCGGAAAGGTGTAAGGCTTGCCAATTTTATTCAACCCCCAAAACCACTTCATCTGACTATAGCATCCGGGTCTTTTGAAGCTTAGGGGCTTGATGTTGTGGGTCCTATCACTCCAAAGTCTTCCGCTGCCCACTCGTATATATTGGCGGCAACTGATTACTTTTCCAAATGGGTAGAAGCAATCATCCTAAGGGAATTTAATAAGGAGAATGTCATCTATTTTATTAACACACAGATCATCTACCGGTATGGCCTGCCCCAACACATAATCACTGACAATGGCAAACCATTTGTCAACAAACTGGTCACTGACTTCTGCGGAAAGTTTAAGTTTACACAGCATAAGTCTTCAATGTATAATGCACCTGTAAATGGGTTGCCAGAAGCTTTCAATAAGTCACTTGTAACTTACTAGTGAAGTCAAAACGTGATTGGCATGAGAGGCCAGGGGAGGCTCTTTGGACTTATAGAACCACGTACAAGACACCAACTCAGTCAACTCCTTTTGCTCTGGTGCATAGGGTTGAAGCGGTATTACCTTTTTGGAAGTTCAAATCCCTTCACTCCGTATTTCCATATAAGAAGGCTTGACTGAAGATGAAAATCACAAACTTTGCTTGGTTAAAGACGAGGCCCTTGATGAAAAAAGACTTTGAGTGCAACAAAAATTAGAATGCTATCAAGCTCGCTTATCACGAGCGTTCAACAAAAAGGTATGACCACATTCATTTCAGGTTGAAGATTAAGTGCTCACGGTAAGAAGACCAATCACTATCCCGCACAAGACTAGAAGCAAATTCACTTCTAAATGGGATGGTCCTTATGTGATCAGAGAAGTCTATAGAAATGGGGCTTATAGTATAGTTGGTACTGATGGAGTGCAAGTTGGACCGATAAATGGCAAGTTCCTAAAGTTTTACTATTCTTAATGTATTTATACATGTAAGCTCCTAAACATGAGCCTAAACTATTCATTCTTTCAATTTAAACTCAATTATACTACTCCTAACCCTCAAGAGTATAAATTACGAACGGCTAAACAAAAAAATTATTGTAATTCAAACTACGTATGACTTGATCCTTTAGTGTTCGCTTCAGGTACGTCGGCAACTTTGGTATACACCCAAGCATAGTCATCATCATAAAAAAAAATTAAAAAAAAACAGAAGTTTGTTGGTGCTAAATAAAGAAGTTCATCTGATTACGGGTTTTATACAACTTGTGAGTTTAAAGGAGAAATATAGAGATTTGGCTTGGCACAAATTCATCTGTTGTCATGAAGTTGATAATTATGGAATCCAAATCACAAGGAAAATCAACCAGGACACATATGTAGCGATAAATAAAAGAAAATTTCCGTCTGAACTTTATTCAATGGATACCAAGCTTAGATCACAAAAGTGTAAAGTGCATTACAAGTCCATCTCAAAAAAAAAAAAAAAAAGAGGACTTAACTGTGGATTCCATTAGAAATTCTTCAAATCTTCAAAAGACTCCTTTATTTGGTCTTCATCCTTGATCCATCACTTTAGTGACATTAAGCATGTCAATCTGCCCCTGAAAGTCAATAACTTCCCGCTCGGCTTCTTAAAGCAAATGCTCGCTAGCCGCTAGTTGAGAACTAAGATCTTGCTTTTGATCTTCCAAGAGTTAAAGCTCTTCCACCAGCTCCTCACACCTCAATTCAACCTACTTCAACTCAGCCGCCTTTGCTTCATAATGGGCGCTTTCTGTGTTCAGCCGACGAAGGCCTCATCAAATTTACCTTGCAGCTCCATGTAACAACTATCATATTCTTCAGCAAATGTTTGATCGGAGTAGCTCTATTACAAGTCCTTAAAGTCACATGCTTGCTTGATCAACCCTTCAACCTTGCTCTCTAAAGGAGTGACGTCAGCATCACTTTGAAGGATGGTGGCATAAGGGCTATCGAAATCGCTTTTAAGAGAGGGGAGTCCATCAAAAGGGATACATGACACCTTGTCAAGTATGGCTTTACGAAACACCTGTGCATCATTCTTATCTGCCTCCTTTATAACAGCATCAACGTTAAAGAGGGAAATCCCTCCTTGTGGAGCCCTTAAAGGGCGCTATGGGCGGGGTACCAGGGAAGGAGCATTGGCTCTACGAATGCACTCGAACTCATCATCATCCGGGGAATAAACAACTTTCGAGCCATCAAATCTCGATCCGCTGTCAAATAAATCCTTACCAAACGATGATATTTATCCAATTGACGGAAAGCATTGGCTTCCCAATGGCAGAGGAGCGTGTGCCAATTCCTCCTTGAAGTTCACATCATCATTTTCTCCCTATTTATATATATATATATATATATATATATACAGAGATGAAGAAGGTGAGATACGCATTTGAAAAGAAATCGTGTTTTTATTTAAAAAAAGGACGAAGTACCATGCATTTAGTAGGATTAGGTTCAGCATTCAGGATATCCATGATGTTCTTAGCACCTTCTGGGGGAAACTCGATTACTTTTTTGGTAGTTGGCTCACAAACTCTGATGGGTAGCTTGTCCGGTCCATTCATAGCAGGATTAATCATAGATTTAGACCTTTGTCTACGTCTCACCAGGTGAAGATTCAAAATGTTCTTTAATAGCGTTTGTTACCTATGGTAATGGAGCAATGCTTTGAATAGGGATTGTATGGGCACGTGTTATTGCGATGGAAACTTCTATTCCTGGAATCTTAACACGAGAAAAACCATCTTCCATCGGCGGAACAAAAGGCACTAAGGGTTTTCCAAAACGAACAATCTTTAACTTGGGCTTAGAACCATGTTTGCCTTTATCCTTTAAAATATTTGTGTCAAATAAATCACTTCATGTCCTCTTGGAGTCATTGGCATGTGGATTGCAAGCCAAGGAAATGAACATCTTAGATCACTATTCATGAAATGCACGAGTGGTATTTCTCTCGAGTAAATTGCATCGCCCAGGAAGTAATACTTGAGACTCTGTTCCATAGCGTGTCAGCACCTAGTGATAGCGAAGCATTGTTTCCAGATCAGGAAGATTATCAGAATCCAGATCAGCAAGAACATCCTAAGGAAACCAAATTGTCTATTGAATTGATGAGGGCAATAGTGCTCCATGACAAGGTTGCCCTCACAACGGTAAGAGATAAAACTCGAATGACTGCTGACGAAATAAACAAAGTCAGCTCTCGATAGCTTGCCATCATCCAGGAGAATCTCCTTAAGTTGGTTGATGATGGATGAACGCCAGTGAAAGCTCCTCCTAAAACCAATGAGTTTTAAGCCTCAGCAGGAGACTAAACTTCACCATGACTAGGATGGAGGAAGCCTCACCAACTAGCTCGTATGTAAAAAAGTTTTTGATTAACCAAGCACAAAGGAAATGGGCGTGAAAATGGCCCCTACACCTGATGTCATGAATGATGTGATGCTGAGAGTGTCAGGGCGTATGCAACCAATATCTCTAACTGGCAAGATGAACGTGCATACCAAGAGAAAAATGCAGCTAGAAAGGTCTCAGTATGTTTTTGTTTAGCCACTCCTAACTCTTCAAAAATGACCTGACAATCACCCCACCCATGAATTCCTACATCAATGATAGAGGACAATATTCGTAGGTGAGGGGTCCAGTTTTCCTGATCAGACTTCTCGAAAACATGGTACTTGTTGGTCCTCGAAACCATAAGGAAATCCATTCCTCCATGGTTGGCTTGCCCTTGCGACCTTGCATAAGTTTATAGGAAGAGTGAATAGATAAGTACAACTCAGAGGAAGCTTATTTGTGAGTTCTCATTGGGTAGAACAACTTCATCATAAGACACCCTAAAAGTGGTAGCCCAAGGAAACTATGGATATCAAAGATAGATAGGGATACCTTACCTTTAGAAGTATGCAGAGTGTTCATTTCTAGACACCAATACACGTACACTACTCGAATGAGGTTCGAGCACCAATCATGAAGGAAGAGCAAAGCATACAAAGCATCAAATAGATGAAGAAAGGTTGTGAGTTTATCTTTGCAACAAACGTGGATATCTTCTAACCGCTCCTAATAAAGCGACTTGTAAAAAAACTCCCCATGCAATAGTAACCTGGCCTATGATTTGTAACTGGACTCAATGTCATGACGTAATAATTGATAAGATGGGAGATTCTCTTTTACTTCAATGAGACTAGACAGAGAAAATGTTTCACCTGTCTTCAAATTCTCCTTAGAACACCAACAAAGGCTTGGAGGACCTCCCACGCAATTAGACTTGCACAACGAAATTATAAAATTGTGAATGGGTAACTTTGTCTCTTCTCTAACTATGTCACTTTCACTTGGTTGGATGTGCAGATAGCATTGGCCGCTGGTGGTTTTGTCCATAAAAATAACCATTTCAAATCGACCCTCTAGCAACAGCATAAATAAAGAAAATTGAGTTGTACAACTTGTCACTTGGGCAATTATAGCAATTTAATAATCAAATGGGAACCCAAAAAAATATCTTGGATATAGAGGCACTTGAGAACGAAAGAAAAAAGAAAAAAAATGACAGGAACAAATGCAAGGAATGGCTGTTCAACAAATAGGTTAATCTGTTGATGTACCCAAAAGGTTATACATTCAAAGGTTAACCAATAATTAAATTAAATTGACCTCTGCAGAATTTTCACCTTCGGAAGTTCGCCTTATGATGATTCAAAGTTAACCCATTGATGTACCAAAAGGATTAAACATTCAAACATTAACTATTAATAAGTTAAGATTCATCGTGTGGAAAATTTTCACCTTTGGACGTTCGTCTTAAGAGGATTCAAAGTTAATCCATTGATATACCCAAAAAGGTTAAACATTCGAAGGTTAACTAATTTTAAGTCAAAATTCACCTTGTGGACAATTTTTGCCTTTGGAAGTTCGCCTTAGGAGCGTTCAAAGTTAACTCGTTGATGTACCCAAAAGAGCTATGCATTTAAAAGTTAATTGATATTAAAGTAAAACTCACCTTGTAGGGAATTTTCGTCTTTTGAAAGTTTGCCTTAGGAGAATTTAAAGTTAAGCCATTGATGTACCCAAAAGGACTAGACATTCAAATGTTACCGACATTAAATCAAAGTCCGCCTTTTAAGAAGGTTCGCCTTGAGGGAATTTCATATTAATTTGTTGATGTACCCAAAAGGGCTAAACATTCAAAAAGCTAATCGATACAAAAATCAAATGTATATTCAAAGGTTAATCGATGCGAAATCAAACACATATTCAAACGTTCATCAAAAGCACAAATTTGATGCGAAACCAAATAAATGTTCAAAGGTTAATCAAAAGCACATTTGTTCCGTTGGATTGTCAAGTACAGTAAAAAAAAAAAAAAGGAGCAACTAATTGTGGAAACGTCAAGTATGGATTCTTATTTTAAGAAAAAAGGAATAACAAGATTAACATTACCAGACCGGAAGAATCATTTACCAAAGGAAAAAAAAAAGAAAAACACAAGAAAAAAAGGAGGGAAAACAGTAGCTGGTTGAATGACAGTTACCGACCGCATAACAAATTACCCTAAAGTGTTGGTTGGGTAAATTCTTTACGGTGACGATTCTGTTCTGCTGTGGATTACACTGCCACGGAAAGAACCCCTACAGAGAGAGGGGGGGAGAGGGGAAGCGATGGTTTGCAAAAAAATATATGCCGAATGTATTATTTAAATTAAGAAAAGAGGCATTACTTTTGTTAATAAATCTTTATATTTATGCAAGAGAAATAAATATTTTGAAGATTACATCCTACAAACTGCACCAAATATAATTCAGAGTCTACTCATAATTTAAAATGTCAAGACATCAATCACGCTTATACACCAAGGTTGTGTATGTGACATAGTCTCGAGGGGACATTTGTAGAATGTAAATTTTTACGGGCCAACAAAGACTCGTCACGTGGAAAGAAATAAATACTTTCAGTTCAACCAATCACAGCATTTCATGCGTTAAATTAACTACAACAGTCCATTAAATTAAATATATAATGGAAATGTGTTGCGATCAATTAAAAAGCGCCGCTTGGCATGAATGATGAAGAAAATAAATGATTATTTCTTTAATAGAGATTGGGAGAAAAAATCCTAATTCTGATTTGTCTATACAAAGGAAGCTACCATCTCTTTCAGGGGTCGGCAGTTTAGAATAACTCACAAGAACTCGAGAATTTTTCTCCAGCAGAAGACAACAAACACTCTAAACACATACCATTTACAGGTGGAGATCAAACTCATATATTGATTGAGATTAAGCCACGTGGCCCTCTCTAAAGATCAAATTCATACAAGACTATTCAATGAGATTGAATCAGAGGATTTATTACCCTTATTCTTGTAACAGTTATAAGATATCGTATCCCTTCTTTGATATAAATATAAAAAGTTAATTTATTGTTTAATTTCTTCTCTAATTTATTATGGGCTCAAAATTTATGTTTACAAGGTCGGATCTGACAAGGGGGCCAACATTCCTATCAGAGCTCCATGTTCTAAAAACTTAAAGCAAAAACAATGGTTAGCCCATTTTTGGCTCACCGGTTGGACCGTACCACTGTCACATCAGTCCTCTCTCTAACTTTTCGCCTCACAATCCTCACTCTATGCAATGGCAGACTCACCACTTTACCTTACCAAATAAAATAATACCCATGAACTCACTCCATAATATACAACTTTATTTTTCAAATCAAAAAAAAGAAAAAGTAATAAAAAATATTTTAAAAAACAAAAAAAGACTTACAAGCTTTCTCCCTGGATCGAGGCTTCCCGCGAGTGCTACTTGCGGAGACAACCTCTATTGCTTGCCGAGGCTTCTCTCTCCTCGCTCGCCTCTCTCTCTCCTCACTCAAGCCTCCCGCTCTATGTGCTCTTAATGAAGGCATCCCTCTGACATAGTGCTGAATCAACTGGAGAAGTGATAAAAAAGGGAAGGTGAGACATTACGGCCATGTGCAATCACGTTATTGCAGGATGAAGCAAATATGATACGGCATTTTTTGGAGACAGCAGCACCGACAGCCTGATGGAGATCCTTCCATGCCCATTAATTTGGAAAATCAAATCAGTAAGGGTAATCTCAATATGCGGCTTAACGGATGAATAAATCATCCACATTTTGTTTAAGTATTGAAACTGCAGGGCACGGGTTAATTCCAGCAGCTAACCCGTTTTTGTGTGCTTAATCACTCAGACCTCCTTAAGGTTTAAGGGTAATAATTTTGATTGAAGTTCAGGAAGTCAGCTTTGCACCAAAACAAGTTTCATCCAGTTTGGACTTCATTTACCCTTTCAAATTAGCAAATAAACCCAAGGTGTACAAACTGCCAGCAGGACCAGAATATACACGGTGTTGTTCTTTTTATTTCTTATGATATATTTTGGTTTAACTCTTGGATTTTTACCTTTTTGGAATCCCCAGGATGTCTACTTTCAGGTCCAATAATTGAATTCCAATCATGCCCAAAGTAAGTAAAGAGCTCAAGCCATTTTGTCAAACCTGCCAGTTTTGGTCCAAAACTGCACAGTTAAATATTTTAGTAGAATTACCCTACTTAAACATGGTTTAACTTGATTTCTTTGTTGGGGGGTTTTGTAGACATCCTAAGGTTTCTCCCCATGGCCTAAAAGCGCAATCATACGCACTTTTTCTATGATTTATTTTTGCTGCAATACCGGCCAGAAACTGTCCGTTTACACAATACAGCAGCCCGGTTGAAGTTTGCGTTCTCCAAAGGGTTTCCTCCCTTCCAATGCTGAGTGGCACACATCCCAAGCCATCTAGAGGGCCAATGATCAAAGCTGCAAAAGGAGAAGGCCTTGAGAAGAACAAGCACTAGCATGCTTGCTGCAAATTTCCTTGTCTCTTACACGTGATTGGCCAGCCGCAAAGGGAGAAGTACTTTTCGGCTGAAGCATGTGATCTCAAACCAGAAAGCTGCATGATTAAGCTTAATTTTAGTCTAATGCTGTTGTAAATGTCATGTATTAGCTTTGTTTAATGTTTTGATTGTAATTAGATTAGCTTAAAGCATGGTTTGTACATGGTTAGTCCTAACCGTATGCATTAGTTTAAGTTTAAGACATTTACTTCCTAGGTAGGAAAGGTTTAGGAATGTGCTTGCTAGTGTGGTTGCTTGCTAGGCTCTTTTATTTAAAGAAGCACATGGCCATGTATGAATCATCAATATATTAGATTTGAATCAAAAACCAAGTTGAGAGCATTTGTTGCTTTCGTGACTTTGCACATTGAAATACTAAACTTGCTTATCCTTCACTAGGTCGGTTAAGGTGGTGTTCAAGTATAGTCTTAAACTTATTTAAGTGGTGTTTCTGTATCTTAATTAAGTTTAGGGGCCCTAAACTTTAGTTTGGTGGTGTTTCTGTATCCAAACAAGGGTTTAGTTCTATCCATCTACCTTGATAATCCTCATGGGTTTCATGTTAACTTAGCTAAATTTCAGTTTGCATTAACCTTGTGAACTTGAATTCTAGTGTGAGTTTTCACTTAATCCTTTGAAGACACTTCAAGTTTCCTTTTCCTTGCTCATTTAGAATTCCTTGATTCTAAATTCCATCCCACCTCATGTGTTTGGTTCCTCACAACCAGCACATTACATACCATTTTTCTTAAGTTTCTCTTGATTGTATTCTCTCTTAGATTTAAGCTTTCACTCTTAATTTGAGTATTGGCTTGAACCCTCAACGGATACATCACAGCCTCAAAAAGTTCAGATGGAGTGGGCCGCAGCACACTCTATTCATTTTGCCCCAGATCTCCATGATATAGCTAAAGATGTGTCTAGGGATTGTGAAATTACAAGAAGAATATGGAAGGGTAGCCAACTGGGCATTAAAGCATTAGGGTTGAGCAGGATAAGGGGATTAAGAGGAAAAAGTGGGTGCGGAACTTGACAGTTTATTTCCTTAGAAAGAAGACGAGTGGGGTATGCTGACACAATTTATTGTTATTCTCCTAGAGAGAAGACATCACAGTCAGACGACGTGATAAAAGGGGCTCTTGATGACATGAAGGGATAGGAATAAGGAAAAGGGGAACTGGGATGGGAGAGCAGTGAAAGCAGCAAACTGAGGATGATGCAGAACTAGCCTCCATATCAGGACAAAATAATAGGGGCGAAAGTACTGAGATGGAAATACATCGAGCATGCTTGTCAAGTTTATTTAATGGGCTTTGGTAGGTGGTGGGTAGGGGTTTGATACACACTGCTATATGAACGAATTCAAGCATACTTGTCAAGTTTGGGTTTAGATAAAGATAGATAAGGAATACATCGCACTCATCACCAAGGATTCAAAATGCGGTTTTCGGCTTCTGTAGCGATACGGCAAAATCACCCTAATACGACAAACATATTCTATATCGCAGCTATTGTGGTATGAAAATGCACTTCGCCCAACTCCAAAACCTTTCCAATATGACAGTTTTGTCACGATTCATCCACATTTTGAATCCATGCTCATCACATCATGTAGAGTTTAATGTGGGAAATTGTTATTCTGCAAATTGGTGAAAGTGGTCAATAAATCATATGAGAAGGGCTCATGGTTTAGCCACAAGGCCTAAAAGATAAGCTAGATAACTAGCATCTCGTGTATTTATTTAATGATGTCATTGGCCCCCCCCCCCCCAACCCCAAAAAAAAAAAGAAAAAGACACCCAAGCCTGTGTTCGGAAAAGCGCATCCCGAGTGCGCCTAGGCTCACAAAAACTTGAAGTCCATCCTGTTGTGCATTGAAATGGGTCAAGCTCCACCCATTCTTAAACCCCGTGCTTTTTTGG
>NCQV01089340.1:0-14128 GCA_002740545.1 Lophocereus schottii | reverse complement strand
ACGGTAGAATACTAGAATGAGCATACCAAGCTAAGGAAACAAAAGGCCACGTTAACTTGCACAAAATGGGAGGAAAAATAGAACTGACCTTATCTCTTCTTCACTGACCTTACCTCAAACCAGCGCTGGGCAGAGCACCCAACGGTCACAACCCAATCCGCAGACCGAGTCACACCGCCGGAGGTCACACCCACAGTCAGGTATTCGAAGGTGAGTGAGGAAGCGAAGTAGCAAAGTCACACCCACAGACTGATTCACGGAGTCCTTGAGTTACAAGAAGTTGTTGGATTTAATCCTTGAAGAATCAGAGCATAGCAGAGCAGAGAAAGAGAACCACTTCTCCAGCCTAAAGTAACTTGTAATGTTATCGAAATCAAAATAAATAAGAGTGAAAATTCTATCAACTCCCTACTAATTTGCAAATGATAGCATATATCCCATTACAGAGAGACTAGGGCAAATAGAGAATGAAGAGATCTGGAAATTTGGGTTTTTGAAGAATGAATTGGAGATTGGTATAGGGGAAGGCAACCCATCAAATTTAACCAGTAGAAGGTAAACAAAGGTCATGTTCTATTTGTGGTTTTTTCTCTGAATGTTTTTAATCACATTGATTTAGTTATGAAAAAAACTACTGAGCTATTTTTTTTTTTCCCGGATGAGCAGGGGCTTGTTAATACTATAACTATCAAACTTGCTATTGAGCATGTATATGTCAACATTAGAACTAGGTGGAATGAGGTCAAATACATGGAGAGGGTTTGAGGAATTTCTACGTAAAGCTATAAGAACCATTTCAATGTCCATATGAAAGAGGTACAAAGTTTGGATGCTGAAGCTTGGTAGTTTTTACAAGATAAGAATCCTCAATATTTATGCTTGTTTTTCTTCAAAACACATGCTTAATGTGAATCTGTAGACAATAATATGGTTGAATTTCATGGTTTTATCATTGAGGCTAAGTTCAACCCATGGTGAGTATGCTTAAGGAGGTACATGAGTTAGTGATGAAGAGACTTGTTAGTTTTAAGAAGTTCTCCTAAAGATTAGATTAACCTATTTGTCTAGGATCCTTATCAAGATCGAGAAAGGTAACAAACAAGCTAGTGGTGGAGGGCTTCTAGGAGAGGGATTGGTCTTTACAGTGTCAAGCATGACACTAAAGACTTCATTCTCAATTTGAAAATGCAAGAACTTTCATATGCACAATATGGCAGCCTAATATTATTCCAAGCATTCATTCTTTGGATGTTATGAAAGAGGATACCATGAAATGTGAATAATTTGTCCACCCCTCCGATAACATAGAGATGTTGTGGAGGACTTAATCCTCAGTCCCATTAATGGTAGATATATGGGGAAGACTACTCTTAGGGAGCCTGTTTCTAGCCCTTCCTTTCCCACCCAAAAGGAAAAGCAGCTACTAGTTTAGGAGGAAACATGAGAAAAATAAGGCAGGGGCAAGTTTGTCTAGGTTTTTAGGAAAGGTACAGACATTCAATACTCTAATTATGGAAAACCAGGACACAACAAGAAGACATGTTCGGAGAGGATCCCAAAGTTAAAGGTAAATCTCGTAAAATCCTTTCATGTTTGTAGGTGTGTAATCTCAAATGACTACACTGTTGCCTTATATGCCCTGTTCTTTTCACAGGCTATTAGAAGTAAAGGAAAAGGAAAGGGCAAGAAAGCATCTTTATCAACTCCTCCACCTTCAAATGTTGTTATCATTCCTCTTCCTCTTGTCATAACCTACCTCTTCATCAGTCCCATTATTACCTCCCTTATAGTCTCAGTAGTCATTCCCATCACCACCTCCTTTATCATAACCTTCCCAATCATCACTCCTATCCCTATCCTCTCTGTTATAAACTTTATCTTCATCACTCTCATAGGAACTACTTGAAATTCAACTTTCACAATCCTGACTGCCTTCTCCTCCTCCTCTTCCATCATTCCGACCACCACCACCTTTGTCACAAGCTTCCAACCCATGAATGCCACCTTTTCCACCTCAATCTAAATCTTATAAGTTCATCCTTCTAGAAAAGTACAAAGTAAAGGGAAGGTTGCCTAGGACTCTTGCTAATTCAACTAATACTCCAACTGCATCTCAATCCACTCTTCGAACTGCAAATACTCCTCCAACTACTACTATGCCAACCCCAACTACTTCTCCATCTTCAGAGAGAAGGAAAATGATTGCAAGTACAACACATGGGTCAACTGCATTTCAATTAACTCCTTTAGCACACCCACAACCAATTAGAAGATTAGCAGAATGACTTTTTCCCAAATGAAGACCTTTATGGTGTTTGATGAATGAACGTTTCAATGTTTACTAATATGTAGTTGACACTGTTTGCAATGCTGAAGCTCTTTGCGACTTTGGCCCCCTTTTGTCACTTTTATCTTGTGTTTGATTTTTGTTTTTGAGTACATATGGTTGGTGTTTGGTGCTAAATTACAGCATTTTACATGTTCTTTTCACTTAATTTTAGCTCGTGTAATAATATAATGTTTAGGATTTTTACTTGTAGGTAATAAGTTCAATCGAGCAAGCGCCGCGAAAAGGGGCAAAAGAGAAACAAAAGAAGAAAACAAAGTGGTAGTGCGCAACAGGGCGAAGGGTAGCCCGAGGAGGCACGACGGTCGTCAGCCAACCCTGCAGCCGTGGCCAGGGGGTGGCGGCGGCCAGCCTGTCTTGAACGAGACAGACTATCTACAAGCGACAGCTAGCTATCCTGAATGAGACACGATGTCTCCAAGCGATGATCGTAGCCTTCCCACGTGCTGTTTTGTCCGGTTTGTTTTCTTTTTAAAAGGGCTGTTTTGGGACTTTTTTGGAGGGTCCATTTGGCAATTTTTAGGCTAGTTTAGCTTCCAAAACCCCATTAGAGGGAAATAAAGTAGGTAGATTAGGATTAATTGAGGGGGATTAGAATTCAAGTATTGTGCATTCAAGTTCATCCAAGCAATCCATAAGTTTTGTCCTTCCTCTATCTCTTCCAATTCCATGTTTGTTCTTGTTTCCTTTCATTTAATCATGTTAGTTTAGATTATATTTAACTTATTGTTTAGTTTTTATTATGATTTTTTAGTTGTTTCAATCCATGTTAGACTAGATCAGTTTCTCTATTTCATGCTTGTTGAGTTATTTACTAGCTTAGGCTCAACTTGGGGGTTTTTGTATTTCGTTGATGATTAATGATCAGTTTTGTTGGCTTGGATTATGATTAGCCCTTTGATGGCTAATTAATTTTGTATTAGGCCTAACCACACCCAATTTTTTCTTTGAACTTAGAGTTTTCTCTCAAGCCCGCTAAGTGTTCGATGAAATGCTTGAGAGAGCTTCATCTTTATTTTTAGGTGATTGACTTATGCCAAGAGGTGAGGCCAATTAGCTAATGTGGGAGAGGGGACAGCCGAGTTCAGGACATGAAAATAGTCCCGATCCTAGCTAGGTCCAAGGGCTACTAATTTTATGATCTAATTGGGCTAGCCCTATAAAAATAGGTGGTTAGACTAATTAGACTAGCTCATGACCCTTAAGAGAGGGCTTGGGTAGTCTTCAATGGCGCAACTGACCATCTCTTGTTTTTAGTAAAGGTTGGGTAGATTAGAACTCACCTCGATTACTTGGTCCGTCAATTGATCCAATTACAATTACAAGCCTCTTTCTGTATGATTGTTGGCTTAGTTTAACTTGTATTTCTTTCCTTTTCACTTAGCCTAACTTGAACCACTCGAGCTAATCCCGCTACTTAAAACCCAACTCCCAGTGGATGACATCCGAATACTCGACGATAAACCTTGCACTTAGGGTTACAAATATTAAAATTCAAATTTTTCCTATCAAGTTTTTGCACTGTTGCCGGAGAATTGGCGCTTTTTAATATTAGGGTTTACTTGACATTCGAGGCTAAGACTTTAAAATTCTAAAAAAAGAATCAAAAAATCAAAAATTTGAAAAAAAAAAATATCTATTTTCCATTACCTCAATTTTAGCATGAACTTTTTTGACAATACTTGTCTAGATTGAATAATTATCGTGCTCAATATGTGCTTTTCATCTATGAAAAATAGGAAATATGTAATGTTGTGCTCGAGGGGATAGCACATGAGACCCGAACCACCCTTGAGTTCATGTGTTATGGTGATATGTGCTTGTTAGACATTAATGATATGTGGAATTTTTTTGAGTCTTTGGCTTGGTATCAATGGCACCAATGGCACCACAAGAATGCTAGTGAGTCTTTTGTGTGTCCATCCCCCATTTCCTATGATTTGCACACTTACTCTCATCGTGTGTGCTCTTATTGTCAATCTTTTGACCATAATATGAATTCCTGTCCCTACTATGACATTTCTGATGCATGCTATCTAAAACTTAATGTCGTAATAGAGATAATAAATGAGCGACATGAGTCTTTTATTAGTGAGATGACAGAGTGTGGCCTCTTGCATGAGATTGACCCTAGTCCATCTTCTCACAGACTTGTGGTTAGTCTCTATGATGATTATGAGTCTTCTCTCTCCTTAGAGCCCGATTTTGTAACTCATACAGCTTTGACTGACCTAGAGGAAGTGATTGACCCTCTCTTTGTCACTCTGTCCTTGTCTAACACACCTAGAGACACTATTGAGTGTGTCTTAAGCTTACTTATTTTTCCCCTCCCTTCCACGGGGTCAAAGATGGGTGAGTCTCTTAGAAGTGATGCTAGTTGTTTTGAGGATAATTCGCTTGATTGGTCTGATGACATTATATTGCAAGAGTCTTCTTTTGAGGACTTATGTAGTGATAATGTGAGGGTTAGTGTCGTTCCTAAAATTGAACATATTGATCTCATTTGCACCAAGTCACTTGACTTAGTCCCCATTTCATCCCCCTTCCATTCCACCACCTCTTCTCAATTGCATGCATATCATGAGTCTCTAGGTGACATTAGAGGGTATAATCACTCCTTGGACGCTTGTTGTGCATACGTAGAGAATGTGCATCGGAAGATCATGTGGAGTACTTTCTTTTATTATGCTTTGATTTTTCCATGACATTTAATAACTATAAGAGGACACTAACTATCTTTGTTTCTTTCTTATTTGTGTTGTATTACTTACATCAGATGTGATGCATGCAAAGGCACATGATCAGCTTATGAGAGCATGGACTACATTCGAGTTGAAGACTCGAATTTTGAGAGATAAGGAGGAGTGGCTAATGCTTCTCAAACCTCCATAGCATTATCTTAGAGAGGCGTAGTTTGGCTACAATCAGTATTCGACCTGGTATAATCATTCTAATTCTTTTCTTTTCTTTATATTCTCTTTCTTTTCTTTTTAGTTGTGGATATTAGGTTGTGTTTTTGTTGGTGATCATTTTGAGGTGAAATTTGGGATATTATGGAGTTGATTGATGGCTATGATCACCTTTATGTGCTTTTTGTATATATTTGTGCTTTGTGATTGGTGGCATTGTAGGATTTGAATATATTCATTTTTGGTGGTATTAGTTTTGTATATATGTATGGTCTTATTATCGATTGGGTGAGGTTATCTTTTTCGATGAGTGTGTTAGCTTGTGTATATGTGTGTTCGTTTAGCATTTTTGTATATTTTGTTTTGTTCTATGTTTTGTGTGTTTTTGTGGTTGTTGTGATCTTCGGCTCCCAATGAGAACATTGTGAAATTTAGGTGTGGGGGTGGGAGTCATATACCCTTTTGTGTATATTTTTGTGAAAATTTTTCAATTTTTTAATTTTTGTATACTTTTTCTTCTTGACTTTGTGGCACTTTTGTGCCTTTGTTTTTGGTTTTTAATCTTTGATAGCTTGGTTGCTAGCTTATATGTAGCTTGAATATGCATGATGGAACACTTGTCTACACTGTGATCTCCGGTCTCTCAGAATAACCCCGTTTCACAAGTGCGGTTTTGTGCACACCTTGTGCACTTAATCATTGACTTTTGGTGTTAGTTGTTGAAATTTAGGTTTGAGGGTACTAGGTAAATTGACTTCCAGTTTTGTCATCATTAAAAAAAAAAGAATAGAAAAACAAGAAGTGTAAAAGTAAGCTTAGCTCCAGCGCCTCTATTTGGGCTTGAATAAGTGCTTTGCACATCCAAATAAAACCGCTAAATAGGAAAGAAGCCCGAATATATGTTAAGTCATTCCTCTGGGAGTTCAAGGCCTCATAAGCCAAGAACTACCCACCTAGGTGAAGGAGCATAAGGAGAAAAGCGAAAAAAAGAAGAAGAAAGAAAAAAAAATAGCAAAATAAAAGGAGTCATAAGCCTAGTAGAGATGACCTTTTGCCCGATTTTGGCCTAGCATCAAGACTGAATACACCTCGCACAGAGCACTAAGGTGTGCAAATCATGTCATTGTGTTGTGTGGGTGACAAATGAAAGTCGGGATGCATTTATAGCCTATGCGTGTCTTACATGTATGTTTTGCTTGTATAGAACTTAGTATTTAGGTTGTTAAGCTGATAAATCAATTTAGATGTGTACACATTTTTGTCTTTGCCTCGTATACATGCTTTGCTTTTGAAAAAAAAATCCAAAAATATTTCAAAAATTTTGTGAGTATATCTTCTGCAGACACTCACAAGACCTCATTCATTTACTTGGGTGAACCAGGGGGTTTAAAAGGCTTGTTGAATATGCCAAATACAACCGTGATTCCTACAAAAGTTAATTAGTTTCCTAGGTTAGACTTTCTTTTGTTTTGCTCGAGGACAAGCAAAAAATATGTGTGAAGGTATTTGTTCTGTGCTAAATTATCGCATTTTACATGTCCCTTTTCACCTGATTTTAGCTCATATAATAACATAATCTTTAAGATTTTCACTTATTTTATTTACTCTTGTATGTAATAAGTTCAACCGGACAAGTGCTATGAAAAGGAGCAAAAGAGGAACAAAAGAAGAAAACAAAGCAGCAGGGTGACGGCATCGGCCAAACCTACAGCTGTGGCGAGCGGGTGACGACAACTAGCTTGTCTTAGACGAGACATTCAATCTCCAGGCGATAGCTAGGCTGTCTTGAACGAGACAGGCTGAGGCAACTACCTCCTCGCGTGTTGTTTTGCCCATCTGTTTCCTTTTAAAAGGGCCCATTTTGGGACTTTTTGGTGGGGTCCCTTTGGCCATTTTTAGACCAGTTTAGCTTAAGGTTTAGCTTCCAAAACCTCACTAGGGAAAAATAAAGTAGGTAGATCAGGATTAATTAGGGGAGATTGGAATTCAAGCATTGTACATTCAAGCTCATCGAACCAATCGATAAGTTTTCTCATTCCTCTCTCTCTCTCTCTTCTTATTTCATGTTTGTTCTTGTTTCCTCTTGTTTGATCTTGTTAGTTTAGATTATATTTAACTTAGGCTCTATCTGGACCTTGGAAAATTTGATTAAAAGAAAAAAATTTGGGAAAGTAACTTTTTTTCTTGTGTTTGGTTTAGAGAAAATCACAAAGAAAAAAATCCAGAGGAAAATTAGGTGGAAAACTTGTTAGAAACAAGTGACAAAATTTTCCTCATAAAATTGTGAGCAAAGTTTGGGAAAGCTCTCAAAAGAATTCCTAACTTACTTCAACCTCGCACAACTTAGATGACATCAACATAATTCAAGTAATTCATTAACATTTAAACTTCTCATCCAAATTTTTGTATTTTTTTCTGAATCCAAACAAGAGAGAAAAACTCATTTTCTCCCTACTTTTTTTTCCTTCATGTTTTTTTTCCTTCAACTTTTCTTTCCACCAAATTTTCTAAGGACTAAACACAGCCTTAATGTTTAGTTTTTATTATGATTTTGTGTTCATTAGTTGTTTTAATCCATTTTAGACTAGATAATTTCTCTAGTTCATGCTTGTTGAGTTATTTGCTAGCTTAGGTTCAACTTGAGGTTTTTTGTGTTTTGTTGATGGTTAGTGGTTAGTTTTGTTGGCTTGGCTTGTGATTAGCCCTTTGATGTAATTAGTTTTGTATTAGGCCTAACCATACCCAATTTTTTCTTTGAACTTAGAGTTTTCTCTCTTGCCCACCAAGTGCCCGATGAAAGGTTTGAGAGAGCTTTCATCTTTATTTTTAGGTGATTGACTTATGCCGAAAGGTGAGGTCAATTAGCTAGTGTGGGAGAGTGGATAGCCGGGTTCGGAATATAAAAATAGTCTTCATTTTAGCTAGGCCCGAGAGTTGCTAATTTTGTGGTCTAATTAGGCTAACCCTATGAAAGTAGATGGTTAGATGAATTAGACTAGTTCATGACCCTTGAGAGAGGACTTGGGTGGTCTTCAATGGCGCAACCAACCGTATCTTGTTTTTAGTAAAGGTTGGCTAGGTTAGAATTCACCTCGATTACTTGGTTCGTTAATTGGCCCAATTACAATTACAAGCCTCTTTTTGCAAGTTGGTTAGCTTAATTTAGTTTGTCTTTCTTTCTTTTCAATTTGGCCTAGCTTTAACCACTCGAGCTAATCTTGGTACTTGAAACCGGACTCCCAGTAGACAACACCCTAATACTCCCAGTAGACGATAAACCTTGCATTTGGGATTACAAATATTTAAACTCGAATTCTTCCTATCAGTTGGATACATATAATTTTTTAGGTACATATGACGTTAGATGTGAATGAGGTTTTAACATTCACAGTTACCAAACACTTATGAATATGTCAATTAGCATAGAGCTACTTGTATTTTGTTTCCACTTTGAAAGACTTGTTTTGTTTATGGCAAGGATGCTATCTATCTTATTACTGGTAGTAAATCTTAATTAACTTAGCGAATTTTAGCTGATTTTTTACAATTATATTTACCTTTTATCTGTAAATTTGATGCCATCCAATCGCAGTCTACATTCAAATATTTTCAGAACCATAAATATTTTCATGACATAAGTTTCATCATTTGTTCTATTTCTGATTGCAAACTTGTTGTACAATCACAATCATTTTAAATTTCATAATGCATACAAGCTTCTACTCAATCTACATTTACCACCTACCTCAGTTAATTAGAATCTTAGTTTGATTAACCGGATTTTCGGTTCAGTTACCGATTACTAGTTAATTTTGATTTTTAATTTTTAACTTTACTCATTTTTAATCTAATTTAACTATTTATGACATAAAAATCTAATTTATACATTATTTTATCTTTAGTCTTATCTTTTTATAATTATAAAATCTGCATTTGATTAATATAAAATTAAGTACTTTTTTTAAAAAAATTGAATGGTTGGTTTCGATTAATCGTGTAGTTAACTTAATTTCAAAAGGTCGAACTGAAACCGAAATCAAAACTGCAAAATTTTTGAAGTTCAGTTAACCAAACCGAATTTTTTTGAAAAATCAATCCTATTTAATCAGTTTTTCAGTTCTGTTTTTCGGTTTTACATTTTTTTGCCCACCCTTACCTCAGTCATCACCATCAAAAGCTAAAGCTCCTCTCATCAAAATACCACCAAATAGCCTAATCATAGCCATTAACATACATTGCCTAAAAATACCTACTTTTCCAAACCCCACCCATCCCTACTGTAACTGCAGCAAACATGGAAAAAGGTCATCAATCCCATCATAATCATTTACTTGATACCGTCCAAGATCTATCTTCAGCCTTGCATTCTTGTTTTTTAGCTTCCTCTTGGCTTGTATATAACCTCCCTTTCTTGCTTCATCTTCTCTAGTACCTTTATCTCTTTAGGTAAGGGCCAAATGCTTATAATTAGAGCCACCATTGTTTATCAGACTCTATCACAAAGAGAGTCATTACCTATTTAAAGTGACCATAGCCATCAGCCATTCTCAATCTTTTGCACCTTCCAAACCGCCATACGGGGTTCTTTGTTGTCACACTTGCGGGAATATAGCACTTCTTGCCACAGCTGCAATACTGTTCATAGTATGAGAAACATGGGCAAGGACCTATATGCCATGTTAGACTTATGAGTAGCTGGAGAGGAAAAAGACATTTTTAGGCTCTTTTAGCTCAATTTGGTGTGAATTTCTCAATTCAAGCTCAATTGAACACTAACCAAATGAATTCCAAGTGAAATTTTTATGGGGCAAAGAATGGCAAGAAAACCCTAATTCTCTCAGTTGAGGTTGATAGAATTAGAGAGAAGGGTTTGAGTTTTATCTACATCAATTATTCCTTTAATTTCAAGGCCTGTAAAAATCCAAAAATAGCCCAAGCCACCTGCGGTCAGTGAAAACTAAGCATAGTGGCATTTTAAAATTTTTACAATAATTTAGTGGCACGAATTTGCCTTAAAAAATGTCATGACATTCTTGACCGTTTTACATAATATGATGGTATTTGTGTGCAAGAACTTGATTTACCTCTTACATGGAGGAGATTGACTTCAAGTAAATAATTTTATTTTTATCATCAAATTTCAGAGATAAATATTCAATAATAATTAACAACTATGCACATTTGTTTGGGTTAAATTCAATAATATTTAGGTTCTTATGCTCCTATACCCTAGTAAACATAGCAAAGACTTAAACATGAGGCAACATATGTAGCTTTAGCCCCTAGATAGTTCAAATGAGACCAAACAAGGAACAAAAGTTAGCATCAACCCAAGTATTTTTGAAATATGGAACATCAATTTGATAAAATGGTGAACGTCTCATCTCCTCAACAAGAGGAGAGGAATTAAATGTCACCCAATATAATGTTTTTTCTTCATTCCCCTAGTAAAATTTACCTATTTAGGGCTTGATCTTTTGGGTTAGAACTCTTATGGCTCCTTTGGACTTTAGAAAATTTGGTGGAAAGAAAAAAAATCCGAAAAAGCGATAATTTTTCTTATGTTTGGTTTAAACAAAATCATAAAGGAAAAAAATATGGAAGAAAATCTAGTGGAAAAATTATTGAAAGCAAATGATAAAATTTTCCTAAAAAAATTTTGGAGTACTTTCATCTAAGTTTATTTTTTGGTCAAAAATACCACCCATCCTTTTTTTAACAAATTTGCCACTCACCTTTAATTTCATGTGCACAATTACTAATCCAAAGCCCTCACGATTGGCTATTGCAAGTATCCATCAGTTCATATTTATTTTTCTTTTTTATTTGATAAGAATGCATTGAAATGAGGGGGAAAAACTAGTAAGATAAGCGACCACTAACTGGTATCCTCTCTATTGCTTGTGTTGAATTATCAAACTCTCTCTTTTTAATTCCCTACTATTGATTGTCCCCCATTCAAACAATCCTTGTAAATTCTAATTCATGCTTTAATTCTTCATTATCAAATTGATTGAAAGCTCGAATTTGATTTCTGCTTCCCTGTCTTCCACCATTATCTGCTTGGGCTAAACCCTAATCTTGGCTTGTGAAATTTACCCTCCAAATCCATTTAGAACTTAAAATTGCTTTCAAATTACCATCTTTCACTTAAAATTAGTCACTACTATTAGAAATTGATTGCAACTTAAATTCCTTAGAATCTTCTTCATGACCTAAAGTTACTTCCTTTTTCAATCTTACTAAATCAACCAAGCCAAATGGAATAAATTTATAATCATCATGATCAATACAAAGTCTTAGATGTTGAGGTAACATATCTGGGCATAGATTAATATTTCCACTAGTAACAACCAATTCATTATTGACAATATTACCATCTTCATCTTCATTTTCAAAATTACCAAGTTGAGGCTCTTTATTCGCTTTTAATCCCATGTCACCTTCTTTCCCCTTCTTCTTCTTCTTCTTCTTCTTCTTCTTCTTCTTCTTCTTCTTCTTCATTATTATCATTAACATCATCCAACTTTCCATACCTAACTTTAGAAATAGCTTTGAAACATAATTACCGCATTTGATTGATCGTTAAACTATGTATTTTGATCCAAAGATGAAGATTTCAAAATCTTATAAAAGAAGAACACTTCTTCATATCATTGTCAACTCTCACTATTCCAATCTCTCTCATCCAACTAAAAAGAGTAGATGTCATGAGTAAAGGAAGCTTACTATGATTTAAGGAATACCTAAATTTTGATACGTTCGCTTTTTTGGGGTTGCAGGATATGATAATTTAGCCTTGAATAGAAGACAAGGGGGTTTAAAGCCAAAGAATAAATAACGATAGCAACCATCACCGGAGGAGAATCAGATGGTAATGACATAAGAGAGCAAGAGAAGGAGGATTTTAGGGGGCAGAGAGGAGGTTGCTTAATGAAATTTTGGGAAAGGTAAGAAAAACTTGTTAAAACAAGTAAAATAAAGGGAACATGCAGTAGCCAAACTTTTAAGGGCAAAAGAGGCCTTTAAAAGTGATGTTTTCCCCAAGGGTCTTTGCTAAAACTCAATTGAAGAGCAAAAGCTTAAAACCAAGAGAGACTACAATCAAGGAAAACTCAAGAGAATGGCACATTATAAGCTGGTTGTGAATAAGCTAAAACATAAGGAGGGGAATGGATTTAGAATCAAGGGATTCTAAATAGGAAAAGGAAAAGAAAGGATAGATACTAAACTAATCTTTGGATATAGAAATCACCACCAAAGACTAGTCTAGTAGAACTAAGCTTGTTCAAGGACACGGAAACACCACCAAAAACAAGATTAGGGCTCTTAAACTATGGTTAAGATACAGAAACACCACTTAATCAAGTTTACGAACACTTGAACACCACCCTAACCGGCCTAGTTAGAGATAAGCAAGTTTAGTGTTTTAAGAGAAACAAGAGCAATGCTCTCAATCTGATTTCAATTGATATTCAAAGCTTTGTTAGAAAATGAGCCTTCTAAAGGCCTTAAATAAACGTCCTAAGGTAGCTAAATGGCTTAGGAGGTTTCCTTCCAAGGGAGGAAACCTTTAACTTATCCTCTTGGAAGGAAACCTTTAACTTATCCCAATCTAGCTTTAAACCTTGCTTAGCAAAACCGATTACAATCAAGCATGATTAAACTAAGCTAATTACATCTTTATGCATAAGAATAAGCTAGATTATAAATATTATAATCATCCTAAGCAAGTAAGCAAGCAAGTTTGCAGCTCCCCTTATGTGAGAGAAAAGCACAAAGCAGCCTTGTTCCCTTTGTGCTTTACGGCTAGCCAATGAGAGAGTTTCTGCCTTTCTTCGCTTGTTTCTCATTGGTTCTTCAATTGATTACTCCATGATTGTATTCAAGATGCCTTTAATTGACATATCAAGCTACTTGGATGAAATTGGATGGTTGGAAAGACATCAACCACCAAATGCAACAATTAGGTGCAACCAGGCAGAATACTGTTATTTGTAAGTTCTGTTTGGATGTCACCTTTCACATGCAAAACGTGGGCATGAATTGGATTTCCACACATGGTTGGAAAGCTCGGGATGTCTTCTAACTCCTTCAGGTGGAATTACACATTTTGAAGATCATTTGCCTATCAAAATTCCCAGAATACTCAGACTGGTTAAAACCCGGGTCCAGCCTGTACTGTTTAACAAAATGCCTTGGTTCTCCTAGTCTACTTCATATAAACCAGATTTATTTACATGATTAAGTAGATAAGATATTAAGGAACCAAAATATGTAAATATTTCATACTTAAACCCAAAATAAGTCAAAGGAATATAATACATAATACCGGACTCATTTTTGCCTCAACTGGTAGTTTTGATAGTTTGTATTGAAAGACTGATTTGGATGGGTAAATGAAGTCCAAATGAGCTGAAACTTTTTTGTTGGAAAGATAGCTTCTTGAACTTCATGCTCAAGGCAAAAAATTGGACTTAGATCCCATGGAAATTAAAAGTATTTGGTGCCCAAAATTGGGCTGTTGTACTACTTTAAACCCAGAACCTTGTGTTTCAAGTCCTTTGCTTGTTTGGACAAAAATACTTAATTAAAAACTGATTTAATTGCATAATTAAGTTTATTAGAATATCAATAAACTTTTTTAGCAAAGAAATCAAAGTTAACTTAAAGTTGATGAATCAACTTAAAACTGAAACAGGTTCAAAAAAATAATTAGGGCTAATTAAGGATTCCATGGGCTGATATCCATCAAAAAGGGAAAAACAAACTAAGTGGCAAACTTGAACAAAAAATAATATGAGTGGTACATTTGAACAAAATTGAAACTTGGGTGGTAGAGTAAACCAATGATTCCAAAATTGTGAGGAAA
>NCQV01089339.1:3006-32822 GCA_002740545.1 Lophocereus schottii | reverse complement strand
CTAGAAACTTAAACTTGGTAAGAATACAGCTCAAACTGTAATAATAAATTGAGTATAGTTGAAACCCATTGAAGAACTTGTCATGATCATAAATTCACTTCATTGTTTGGTACGTTAGGATGTTGGCTATCATCCTGAGCAAAAATACTGGTCGTAAATCAAGTTTTATGTGGTGATCCCTGCTAAACTTTTAAGATGGACTAATGAGATTGCCACTACATACCTTGTTTCTTTGGACCAATGTAACAACAAGCCTATTACTTAGGCCAAAACTGAGTGTCCCATGCAAAAGTAGACACCTAGGGAGTCCAACAAGGTAGGACTCATCTATATGATACCTTGGAATTACCTATAAGTAAATTGGTCCAAAACCATGCTTAGTTTTGGGCTAGTGAGGGAGAACAAGGCTTGAATTTGTGAGGCTTGAATTTGATTACCTTGATCTCCTTTAGCTTAGACTTGGTTTGGATTCTGTGAGCCTTCGTCCCCTGTATCACTTAGTTAAGAGAGAGTGAGTGAGGAAGAGAAGGGGGCGCTGGGTGCTGCTCTAGCTGGGCTAAAGATAAAGCAAAATCAAACAAACCCATGCGTGAACTGGAAGGGAGAAGAGAGGAGCGATGTAGGTAGGAGAAATTAATGGGATGTTAGGCCGTGACTATCAGAACAAGCCCACAGTGAGAGATAGAGAGAGAGAGAGAGAGAGAGAGAGAGAGAGAGAGCGAATGAGGGAGCTACTAAGTGCTGCTCTAGCTGGGCTGAGCAAACTAATGGACCACAGGCTGTACTCGAACTGGGCTGCTACTAAAACCATCTTCATTTGGCCACTTTTACATCATATTTCAGGTTATCACTATCACCTATAAAAATGTAAAAATATACATTATTAGTTAGATAGAAGTATGTCACAAAGACTTGAAAGAGGTGAAAAATGAGAGTAAAATTTTCATATATAATATAATTTATCAACTCCTTCATACAAAACTTTAATAGTCCTTGAGTAAAGAATTATAATAATGCATATATTCCTTTAACTATCAACCACAACAACAGGGAAGAAATCTAATATCTAACTACACTTGTCCACTCAAAATCATATGGATAAAATCACTATAAACCCGTAACTTAAGTACACCTTTGAAATCTACCCTTAAAAATTCACCCCATATAAACCAAGTAGCAAATCGTAAATACAAAACTTCACCCCACATAACAGAAATCATAAGTACACCTTTGAAATCATCTCCTAATGCCAAATCACAACCACACAACAAAACTAAGGACTTCTAGTTCAAGCTATAAGAAGTGATCATAGAAGTAAGTCTGAGGGAGAATTTATTAAACTGTATAATTGTGGATACCTAAAAAGGGTCTTCTTTTTATGAAATATCCAACAATGATTAACCAATCTAATAAGACTTAAGGACCCTGGATCTTGGAGCAAAAAGTCTTAAAATACGCAAAACCTATACATCTAAGCCCAAAGATGCCACAAAAGGCTAATTGAGCCCAAAAAGCCTAAGTGGGCCCAAATTGATGGTGCTCGATGTCTAGTTGAGATTCATTGCATATTTCACCCACTTTAGGGTGCAGAAAATTATTGAGTTTAGATATTAATATTCTTAGTTGAATAATTGTTCGAATGACATGTTATGATCAAAATCTTATAAACAACAGAAAGGATATATGTTGAGAGTTGCGAAACGCACTGAAAATAACACCTATTCACCATTTTACTTGTGTCCTCTTTGACACTTATAAAAAAATATTCAATTGGTGCCATTATAAGCTATACTCAATGCAATTTCAGGAAAAAAAAGAATAACCCAGAACAAAGGTCGGATGTGAAAGTTACGACCGAAATAAATTGCATTGTCTGCAACCCGCCCTGGACTATGTTCCTGCCTAATAGAACCCGATTAACTCCCTTTTTGTGGCCTATCTTCTAAAATGCTAGCCCCAGACTCAAGCAGAGAAAACTCCTAGACTAACGGGCATTAAATCCTAGGAAATCCTTGTTTTCTACAACTATGCATTTACTCGTTCACCTAGCCTTTGAACACATAATAAGAATCCCAGAAAACTGTAAGAGAATACTGAGAGGCTTAGAGAACCTAACCAAACCTTTCTCAAATCTACCTCAAAACTTTTTAAGGCATAAGTCGAGGATTAATATTCTCGATTCTGTAGTTGCCTAAGTCAATCAAGTAGGTAACCTGAGGGTGCCAATATTTTAAACCTACCTTCCTCTTTTCCCTTTTTATTCTTTCATGTGTTTAGCTTTATTTAACTTCAAATATGAAATCTTTACTAGTCTAGTTCTCGCCCACTATAATTATTTGGATTGTTAGCTTATTTCTTTATGTTTCCTTAGGCTACCATTTGTTCCTTTAAATGTTATTATTCAATTTGCTAGATTCTAATATGTTGTATGCTTTTATGTTTAGTGTGAATTAATTCTATTTCCCATATAGATTAATAGAGATCGTTAGCGAGCCGTCTATACTTTGACCCTTGCCTTATTTAGGCTCACTTAAAGTAGGGCATCCATCCTGAAAGCGGATTTATATTAAAAGGGCAATTCACCCAGGTTCTTATAAAATGGACATCAACTGGACTTCATGTCATTAGGTTAGATTTAAGGATCAAGCCACATAGCATACCTCATCCTTTTCATCTTAGTATAAATGACACTTAAACATTGAGGACATCTCATCATCTAACAAGCTCATATTAGAAGGGGATGACATCAACATTTGAGTGAAAAAAGGTCAAACTTGAAGATCTGATATCCCAACGCCTGACCAATGACAGGCCAAGAACAACCTATAGCTCTTTTGGCTCACAACACACCAAGATCACAAGGATCTAGCTACAGGTTTTCAAGCTCACCCGCCATTAACATTATAGGGATCTGACTATAGATCTGTAGACTCTCACGCAACAGAATTCTCCAAGATTTGGCTACAGATCTTTAGGATTTCATGTTACGAAATTCGTAAGGGTCTAGTGACATATCCTTAAGCTCCCATGACACTAGGTTGTAAGGGATCTTTCCATATATCTTTAGCCCACCACAACACTAAGGTTCATTTTTGGCTCCCAGCATGATGGAACATTTCAAGAATACAAGGGTTCACGGCATAATAGGACATGTTCCTGCCAAAAATATGTTATTTTTACGATACTTTTATACCCGATTTATGCTCGTTACAATTGCTGTTTTTAGGTTTTTATTTGATTTTATTTTATTTTGTAGGTACTGAATAATTATGACAAAAATGCGAGAAAAAATGATGGAAAATACTGAAAATGAAGCATTGGGCCAGATTGTACGACCCAAAAATCCTTCGCCCGTTGCTTTTATAACCCATCAGAAAAAAAAGAAAATTATATTAGAAATAAAAAGACACAGCCCCCATGCGCACCTCACATAACCTCATACTTCACTGCCTTTTAATCTTCTTTCTCTCCTCTCTCCCGAAACCCGAACCCCAGAGAGCCCGATTGACCCCCCATTTTCGGCTTCTTCTTCCTCTTCACCATCATCTCTCTCTCTCTCCTTCGAACACTAGGGCATGACAAGCACCATCAGCATTGCCATCATCATCAAGCACTACCACAAGCACCATCTACGCTCCTCACATCGCCAGCTTGCATCATCTTCACCATCCACGCATGCCAGATCAACGATTGAGATGAAGCAGGCTAAGAATAAATCGAGCTAGTGACGCTTTTGGAAGATATTAGGCAACAATTAGGGTTTCAAAGTTTTAGTCTACATTTTTAGGTTTTGATTTAATTTTTGATTCAATTTGAGTTGTAGCAATTTAGGGTCTGTTTTTTCATCTTTTTTGTTGTTGGTGTTCAAATGGTAGATTCTTGTATTCTAGCTTGCAATTTCATATATTCACAGCTTAGTTCAGTGATTTGGGTAGTTTATCACAATCTTCAGTTGTAATTACAACATTTCTAGGTCTGAGTTCGAATGATTTCGATTTTCCCCCTTCCTATTTTGTTCTGTTCAAAGAAAGGATTAATGGCGAATCTGCCATTTTTAATGAGCCTTCCAGCTCTTTTATAGGTTGTTCTTGCTTGAAGTGTTGAATCTTCTTCCTCTATTCTAGTTGGTTCGGAGTTTAGCTTGATCTAGATTTTGGCTTTGAAAAGTTCCGGGTTTGAGTTCAATTAGTTGCAAATTTCCCCTTCCCTTTGTTTTAGTACTGCTCGAATGTGGTTGAAGGGGTAAGAAACTCCTTCCACCATGGCTACCCTGCTTTCTGTTTTCTGTTGCTTGTTGCTTGTTTTCTATTCTAGCATTGATTTATGACCTTGAGTTTAAGGTGGACCTAAATCATGAAGCCTTGGTTTAATGTCACTGTAGTTCTATTTTAGTTTGATTATATAATATCTCATTTGGGTTGTAGTGATTAATATGAACAGTAAGCGATTCTCTATAGTTAGCTCCATTTATAATATGTAGTTTCATCTGTGTATTGTTTAATTAGCTTAGAATGATGCTAAATTAGTTTAAATTTGTATTTAGCAACCTCAATCTCATCCTCGTCCCCGAGAACACGACTCTCAAGTACTACCACGTCAGTTGTACACTTGTAGCACTTCAATTTTCACTTAAAATTACAGTATAAGTTTTGGCGCTGTTGCTGGCAATGACGGCATGAGATTAGGTTATATTTTTATTTTCTTAGCTACTTTATTATTAGTTGCATATATTCTACCTTACTTTGTTTATTTCATTATTAATTGTTACTTAGCTTGGTCATTTCTTAAAATTCCCGAAATCCAAAAAAATAAGAAAAGCCCGAAATCCAAAAAAATTACAAAACTTGAAAACCACAAAAACATTGAAAAATTTTTAAATACCTCAAAAACAAAGTGACAATTTTATACACCTTTTCTTTTTCTTAGTTTCATTCTTATTAGTTGTTTATGCTTTGACTTACTTTGTTTATTCGTTATTAGTTATGATATATTTAGTTCATTTCTTAAAAAAATCTTGAAAACCCATAAAAAAAATTAGAAAAACCTGAAAACCCCTAAAAATTGAAAAACTTTAAGAACTTTAAAAACTTCAAATGCTAGTTTTCCATTTCCCGCAATAGGAGAATGAACTTTTTTGGAGTTGTCTTTCAAGGCTTAATGATTATCATGCTCAACTGAATCATAATTTAAGAAATGGAAAATTTGTGAGGTCATTGCTGTGGGTCTAATTGTTGAGTCAATGAGTTATGTTAAATCACTTGTCCTAGAGGTTTAATAGAATTGTTTTCTAAAACTCAAGATGAAGTTTGGGAATTCTTTAGAAAACTAGCTTAGGAAACCTATACGTTTGAACAAGCTAACGAGACTTTTAGATACCCAACTCATGGAAAGTATGATTTTCAGGCTAGTTCTTAACCTTCAGACCACTCTATGAATTCAAATGACCCATATTACTATTATATGCCTCCTGTTTTGTACGATTATTGTGAATCTCCTTATCATGATGCTCATACTTGCCCTCATCATGCTTATGTTGATGCTACATGTGCAAGTTTTAAAAAGCAGATCAATGAAATGATTGATCAAATGATAGAGACCATGAAAGCGAGAATTACTGCATGTTCTTAATGTTTTAATCAAAATAAGAAAACTTATAGTGAGCTTGATTCTAGTTTAGGATCTCCTAAACCTAACATTAGTCTCCATCATAATTTTGAGCCCTCTTATTCTACTAGGCCTAACTTGACTGAAGACATGTAATTACCTAGTTTAGATCAAGAGGGTGACTTCCCTGTGTCTTTATCACCTGACCTTGCACCCCGCAGTAGCTCACCTAAGGGCATCACTGATGTCGTCCTAGTTTCTGCCGACCCACTTACCACTCTGAACGGCTTTTGTGAGTTTGATATAGGTGAACAGTCTAATACTGCTAGTGAATTAGATATAAGCATCACAGCTGAAGTTGAGTCTCGTGATTTAGATGAGTCACAAGAAGCTATTTCACAGGAGTTATGTGATGAGATAACTGAACCCACTATTTTGGACTTTGATGATGATGTTTTTTATGTAGAATATGAATTTTTTTATGTGGGTCTAATGTTACTAAAGGTCTTGATATGGGTTTTCATATTGAATATCAATCATTCTTTTTTGATCCCATCATTCTTGACCTTCTATTTAAATTAGATGATAATCTTCTGTATGAAGAATATGAATCTTTTTCTTGTGAGTTTGATATCTATGGAAGTTCTGATGATGGTTTTTGTGCTGATTATGATTACTTTTCTTTTAACCACATCCAAACTGACTTCCTTTTTGAATATTGCAAGTCTAAATTTGTTGAATTTGAGGTCATTGCCACTAAGAATTTTGCTCTCGACCAGACTCATATGTATATTGGATTTAACAGACTTTTGAAATTTGCACCCCCTATTTTGCCTAGACTGCTCGTTCATGATGATATAGTTTCTAGGACAATGACCTCAATACTGGCTCGTTCTGCGTATGTTCATTTCTTTTCTGATTGGGCTCAACTATTTAATAAGTTGAAGCGAGCCCTTACTTGTGCTTTATTGGCTAGATGGGTGTACTCTTTCTGGCTCCAACTCACTATTTTTCACTGTTTCTATGTGATTGAGAGTTGGGCTTCTTTGTTTGATAAGCTGCTACTTTAACGAGTTTTGATTTAAGTTGTACTTTTTAGCTTAATATGGAGTTGCTGATGCTCCATAAGCCTCATGTTACATCATCTTCGTGAGGTATAGTTTGGGTACAACCAGTATCCAACGTGGTATGATTGTTCTACCCTCGCTTCTTCTCTTTTTCATTTCTTTTCTTTCTTTTTTGTACTTAGTTGTGGATATTTAGGACTACGAATATACAGCTGATTAATCTTGAGGAGCAATTTGGGATATGTTGAGCCATGTGGGCTATGATCACCCTTGGTTGTGTTCTGATTTTGTGAATACTTGTTAGTTATGGATATCTAGAATTGTTTTTATGTTTCAATGTGCTTTGTTTTTTTTTTTTTTGGTGGTTAATTTTTGTTTAATCTTTTGTTTTTGTCCCTTTTTAGTATTTTAGTGGTTGTGTTTTGGTTTTGTGTTTTGTTTCTTTTCTTTTGAGTCTTGTTTTGTTTTGTTTATGGTTAGTCTATTTGGTTCGATATTGTTTTCTAGTTTGGTTTTTTGTAGCACACTTAGTCTTGTTTTGTTTCTATTTTAGTGATTATGTGTGTTTTGGTCTAGTTTTGTTTAGTATAGTTTAGTGTTGATTTTGTTTTTGGTTTTGGCTTTGTTCTTGCTTTAGAATTGGTTTTTAGTTCTAACTTTTGTGATTTTAGTGTTGACTTTGATTTTGGTTATTTCATTTTTGGTTTTGTTTTTAGTTTTTGGTTTTGGTTATCTAGTTTTTGGTTTTGGTTATGGTTATTTTGTTAGTTATATGTGTCTGGGTCTACTTTTGGTTTGGTTTGGTTTGGTTTGGTTGGTTTTGGGTTTTGTTTTTCATTTACTTTTTTTTTGTTTTGTTTTGATTTTGGTTTTTGGTTTTTGTAAATATGTATGTTTATTTTTGTTTTGGTTATAGCTATAGTTTTGATTTTGATTTTGGCTCTTTTATGTTTTTGGTTTTCATTTTCATCGTGTCCTAGTTCATACATATTTGTGGTTTCGTTTTATGGTTGTATAGCTAATGTGATCGCTTTTTAGCACTTTAGTTCTCACAATGAGGACATTGTGAAGTTTTGGTGTGGGGGTGAGGTGCCCATTTTTGAAAAATTTTGAAGATCTCTTTGTTTTTAGGGGATGTTTGTACTATGTCTGATTAGCTTGAATCTCCTGTGCTTTGATTATTAGCTTGTATATAAGTAGAATGTGCGTGAAAAGTCTCTGACTTCAGTGTGTTATTCTAAGCCCTAATTCTAACTCCAATTGTTCATTATAGATTGTGTAATCCAATCCTTGTTTATCTCTTTATCATTATCTTCAGGTCTTAGACTTCCATGAATGATTCTCCCACTTGCTTGTGGCGCGATTGCTCTGAGAAAATAATGAATGAAAATTATGAATAAAGAAAAGAAAAAAAAGAAGAAATAAAATTTGGAATGACAAGTATCCATTTGAGGCATGTGCTACTGGGCGTTACCTTTTGAGGCACGTGCTATTGGGTGTTATCCTTTGAGGTAATACTGCTACTAGGAAAGCTCTCTTCCTATGTTAATACGTCAACAATGTAGTTGTGTCAGTCAAGTGGGATTAAGTCTGATTCTAGTAAATCTAGGCCTTAGGATGATGATACACTTGCACACGAGTACTGGGATGGATTCAGAATTTTGATGTACAATGGGGTGAAAAATTAGTACTATAATGTTATTTATAGGGTAGAGGACTTTGAAGTTCATTTCGTGCATATGCAGGTCAATAACTTAGTTATATGGTTGATTTAGTTGATTAGAACGTGTGCATATCTTTCCCAAAGTTTGTACATATTAGCTTTGAGAAAAACACCAAAAAAAATTACTTTTTGAAATAATTTTTCCGGGTATTTCACTTGAGAACCCCCATGAGACCTCACTCATCCACTTGGGAGACCGAGGGGTTTAAAGGGTGTGTTGCATACGCTAAATGCAACCCTAATTCCTATGACAGTGAGTTGGGACTTTCTTTTTTTTATTTTTCATTTTCTTTTAGCTAGTTTAATTTGTTTTATTCGAGGACAAGCAAAATCTTGGTGTGGGAGTACTTGTTCATATCAAAAATTTGTTATTTTTATGATACTTTTATACCCGATTTATGTTCGTTATAATTGTTATTTTTAGCTTTTTATTTGTTTTTATTTTGTTTTGCAGGTACTGAATAATTATGGCAAAAATGCAAGAAACAAATGATGAAAATGCCGAAAATGAATTATTGGGCCAGATTGACTCAAACCCGACCCAAAAATCCTTAGCCCATTGCTTTTATGACCCATCAGAAAAAAAGGAAATTAAATTGGAAATGAAAAACCTAGCCCCCGCATGCGCCTCACGTGACCTCATTCTCCACCCCCTTTTAATCTTCTTTCTCTCTCCTCTCTCCCGAAACCTAGACCCCAGAGAACCGGATAGACCCCCCAATTCTCGGCTTCTTCTTCCTCTTCACCGTCATCTCTCTCTCTCTCCTTGAAACACCTGGGCACGACAAGCACCATCAGCATCGCCATCATCATCAAGCACCACCACAAGCACCATCTACGCTCCTCACATCGCCAGCATGCATCATCTTCACCATCCACGTGTGCCAGTTCAACGATTGAGATGAAGAGGGCTGAGTATAAATCGAGCTAGCAGCGCTTTTGGAAGATATTAGGTAACAATTAGGGTTTAAATTAGGTTTTAATCGAGGTTTTAGTCTACGTTTTTAGGTTTTGATTTTAATTTTTGATTTAACTCAAGTTGTAGCAATTTAGGGTCCATTTTTTCATCTTTTCCGTTTTTGGTGTTCAAATGGTAGATTCGGGTATTCCAGCTTGCAATTTTGTATATTCACAGCTTAGTTCGTTGATTTGGGTAGTTTATCACAATCTTTAGTTGTAACTGCAACATTTCTAGGTTTGAGTTCAAATGATTTCAGTTTTCCCCCTTCCCTGTTTCGTTTGGTTCAAAGAAAGGAGTAATGGCAAATCTACCGGTTTCAATGAGCCTCGCAGCTCTTTCATGGGTTGTTCTTGCTTGAAGTGTTGAATCTTCGTCCTCTGTTCTAGTTCTTTAGGAGTTTTGCTTGATCTAGATTTTGGCTTTGAAAGGTTGTAGGTTTGAGTTCAACTAGTTGCAAATTTCCCCTTTCCCTTGTTTCAGTACTACTCGAATGTGGTTGAAGGGGTTAGAAACTCCTTCCTCGATGGCCGCCCTATTTTCTGTTTTCTGTTGCTTATTGCTTGTTTTCTGTTCAAGCGTTGATTTATAACCTAGAGTTTAAGGTGGACCTAAATCATGAAGCCTTGGTTTAATGTCATTTTAGTTCTATTTTAGTTTGATTAGATAATATCCCATTTATGTTGTGGCGATTGATATGAACAGTTAGCGATTCTCTATAGTTAGTTTCATTTATAATATACAGTTTCATCTGTGTATTGTTTAATTAGCTTAGAATGATAATAGATTAGTTTAAATTTGCATTTAGTGACCTGAATGTCATCCTTGTCCCCGAGGACACAACCCTCAAGTACTACGACGTCAGCTGTATACTTGTGGCACTTCAGTTTTCACTCAAAATTACCATAGAGGACATTGCTGATTCTCGACACTATGAGACACCGCTGGCTCCCAGCAAAATAGGAGATTTTGACAGCATCATTGGTTCCCAACACAAAGGGACATTGCTAGCTTTCAACACAATGGAACATTTCAACACTGCTAGCTCTCGGCACAATGGGACACTTTTGAATAATGGGAAATAGATAGCTATCGGCACAACGAGACATTTCAAGAATACACTAGATCCTAGCATAATGGGACGTTGCCGGCCCTCCACAATGGGACATCACTAGCTTCTGGCACAGTGGGCCATTTCATTAATACAGTAGCTCCAAGCACAATGGGACATTTCAACAGTGCTAGATCCTTGCACAATGGGACATCGTTGGCTCCTAGCCCAATGGGACATCTCAACATCACTGGCACCCAGCACAATGGAACATACTGATAATAGGTTGGATCCTGGTGTAATGGGACAGAACTGTCTTCTGGCACAATAGGACATTTCAATAACAACCTGGCTCCCAACATAATAGGACCTTGCTGGCTCCCAGCACAAAGGGACATTTCGATAATAGGTTGGCTCCTAGCACATTAGCACACCACTGGCTTCAAGCACAAAGGGATATTTCACCCTTAACCTTCGTCATAGCAAAACTTGACAGGTACCGGGCTTCAAGCCCTCAGTGACCAAGTTCAGGCATCACGTCATTGGTCTCCATCATGGCAAAAGTGGATGGGCACTAGGCTTTAGGTTTTCCAACAACCAAGTCTAGACATCATCACTTTCAAATAGGTAAGCACAAATAAAGTTCCTTTTATAAAATTATCGGATGATGATAAACTGATCGAATAAGACTTGAGGACTGTTAGATATTGAACTAAAGAGTCCTAAAATATGCAAACACTCCTTAACCCATAAACCCAAACCCAAACCCAAAGATGCCCACAAAAGGCTAAGCGAGCCCAAAAGGCACAAATAAGCATAAATTGACGGTGTTCAACATCTAGGTAAGATTCATTATGTGTTTTCAGCTGAATTTAGGGTGTATACAATTATTAATTTTAGACATTAGTAATTTTCATTGAATAATTTTCCCAGTGGCATGTTATGCATCAAAAATCCAATAAGGAGTAGAGAGGATATAAGCGATTACTGGGACTGCATTAAAAATAATACCAGTTCACCATTTTACTTATGTTCTCTTTCAAACTTACCTAAAAATTATGAAATTAGTTTCCTTAGAAGCCAAACTCAATAATCTTTTGAGGAAAAAGGGAATCACTCAAAATAGAGGTTAGATGTGAAAGGTATGCTAAAACAAATTGACAGTGTTCCTGGCTAACATAACCAAACCCGGCTCTCCTTGTTCTGGCCTATCTTCCAGAAATGCTAGCCACTTATTCAAGTAGAGGAAACTCCTAGACACCTAGTGCTAACTCTTGAGAAACGCTAGGAAACCATCCTTTTCATACTGCTATAAATTTAGCTGCTCACCTAGCCTTTAATCACACTACTAGAATCCCGAAAAACTCTGAGAGAATACTTAGAGGTTCAGAGAATCTAACCAAATCCTTCTCAAATCTATCCTCAAAAACCTTCCAAGGCATAAGTCAAGGCTCCATATTCTCGATCCTGAGATTTTCTTAGTCCCTCAGGTAGGTAACGGAAGGGCACTAATGGTTCCAACCTACCTTCTTCTCTTTCCCTTTTCTTCTTTCCTTTGTTTAGCTTTATTTAGCTTCAAAGATGTAATCTTTGGTAATCTAGTCCCCGCCCCATGTTATTGTTTCAATTGTTTGATTATCTCTTAATGTTTCTTTAAGCTAACATTTCTTTTAAAAATTATTATTCAATTGGCTGGATTCTTATATGTTCCATGCTTTTGTGTTTCGTGCAAATTAATTCTATTTCCCGTATTGACTAGTAGAGGTTGTTGGTGATGATAGTCAGTGACATGATGCATTCCGTTACATCGTTGTGCCTTCTCCCCTAAATATGGATCCTCGGTTCAAGGTTATGGTGTAAGGTGATCCCCATTTTACGAATTATCCAAGGACCTTTTCGACACCAAAATAAGATAGTTGTCCCTTTTAGTTTATTGTTCATCTTGGAAAGTAGACTCATTTTGTGTGTTTTCCTAAAACCCACTAGCGACACTATTAATTAAGTTTTTTATTTTTTATTAAATGTTTTCAGACTGGGCAGGATAGGTTCGAAAAACATGTTTATCTTCCGAACCCTGGCAGTAGCTTTGAATGAGCCAAAAAGCTGAACTTTATCATGGCTGAAGAACCTAGTTGGGTTCCTAGCCCACCACTACAGTCTAGTCTTTTGCATCATCCAAAGGGGCTGCTAGGAGCTAGATTAGAAAAATGGGCTCAATTCTGGCTCAAGACCCCAGCCGAGATCTGGATTAGGACTATAGTCTAGCCCTCTAGGCCGTGCACCCAATTCATTTGTGGTTTGACTCCTTTTTGTTGAAAATAAAGAAAAAAACATCAAACATAAACCATAAAAACCCAGCAAGCGAGTCCAACTATTTGTACAGGGGGTCAGGCAGGGTTTTAGGTTATGGCCCTTATGGTCAGCTTGAAATATCATACAACTTGGTGGACATGGCTATAATAATGCTATGTGAAAATGAATTCCAAAGAATTTCTAGGCTGAAGCTCTGAGAACTAGCAACTATGTTCTAAATAAATGCTTGGTCAGACCCATCTTAAAGAAAGTTACCTATGAATTATTTGAAGGAGAAAAACCAAAAATCTCACACGTTAAAGCATTTTCCTGCAAGTGTTCCAAACACAATAATGACAAGGGAAATCTTGGAAAGTTTGATAAAAGAAGTGATGAAGGCATCTCTGTTGGGCGTTCTTAAAAAAAACAAGGTTCACAAAGTCTATAAGAAATGAGCCAAGGTGATTAAAGAAAGCATCAATGTGGTATTAAATGAAAATATTGATGGAAGTACTAGCTCAACTTCTTTTTAAGGTTAGAAGCTGCGTAGACATCATGATGATGATGATGATGATGATGATGATGATGATGATGATGATGATGATGATGATAACAATGATAATGGAGCTGAGCCTATCAAAGCAGTCATTCTGAGTTTACATCAGAGTACCTTGAATTAAGCAAATGATATAGTTAGTGTCCCAAAGATGTGAGATCTGAAGACTCTGAAATAAGGTAAGGAGAAAGACAAGAAACAAGTAAATCACAATCTTTAAGAAGCAAGGAGAGGCTACCAATTTCTTGCTTACCTTTCCATGAACAACATCATCTTAGACATGAATTCAAGTGTAAGGGTCATTGTCCTATTAGAAATTTATGTGCATTCTCTACATTTGTGTTTGTCATAGAACCTAAGGGTTCTTAACAAGCTCTGATAGACTCTGCTTGGACTCTCCATGCAAGAATAACTCAAATAGTTTGAAAGAAACTAAGTTTAGTCCTTAACCTCTGACCTAAGAATGTTCCGATCATTGAACCAAATGGCTATTCAGAAATAAGATGGATAAGTCTATAATTGTAGTTAGGAAAAAGAACAGGCCAGTAGCTAAGGGATATAACCAAAAAGAAGGGATTGACTATGATGAAAACTCTGCCTTAATTGATAGATTAGAAGCCATATGAATGTTACTTGTGTTTGTATCTTTTGAGGGAATGAAACGACATCAAATGGATATGAAATGTGTTTTTCAAATCAATACTTACATGAAGTGTATGTTAAACAACTCCCTAATTGTAAAAATTGTAATGTTCCTAGTCATTTTTAAAGCTGTATAGAGCCTTATATGGATTGAAACAAGCTCCTAGAACATGGTACAAGAGGATTAGCAAATTCTTGCCAAAAAATGATTTTAGAAGAAGACAAATTGGCAAGACATTGCTTATTAAAAGGAAGGAGAAAGAACTTTTCATTGTTTGTATATATGGTGATGATATATTGTTTGGTGCTACTCATGAATCTTTGTGCAAAGAATTCTCAAAACTTAAGAGTAAGAAATTTGAGATTAGCATAATAAGTGAATTGAAATTCTTCCTAGGACTTCAAATCAAGCAATGCCAAGATGACATCTCCATTAGTCAAGACAAGTATGTTAAGGATCTTTTATGAAAATACATCCTTGACATTTCTAAACTTACATGACTCAAATGGCTTCAAATTGTAAGCTTGACATGGGTACAAGTGGCAAACTAATCCCTAAAAAGGTATACAAGAGTATGATTGGATCCACACTGCACTTAACTGCTAGTAGACGGGCATCATAATTTAGTATTTGCTTATGTGCAAGATTCTAATCAACTCCAAATGAATCAGACCTTAAGGTTGTGAAAAAAAAAAATTCAAGTGTCTAGTAGAACTAGGGACCTTGGTCTATGGTATTTAAGAGGTGATGACTTTGAACTAGTTGGATACTTCAATACTAACTGCGCAGGATACAAGGTTGATAGAAAGATTACTTGTGGTTCTTGTCAATTCCTTAGATAGTCCCTAATTTCATAACACTCAAAGAAACAAATTTCAATGTCCTTGTCTATAGTTAAGGTTGAATACATTACAATTGGAGCCTATTGTGCTTGGATCTTATGGATTAATCAACAACTAAGAGACCATGGATTGTATTATAAGAAAGTTCCCATCAAATGTGACAATTAAAGTACTATCGACTTCATTAAAAATCATGTATAACGCTCAAGAACCAAGCATATTGAAGTAAGGCGTCGTTTCATCAGAGATCATGTCGAAATAAGTGACATCCATGGTTGATTTTATGCTTATTGATTTGCAATTGGCTAACATCTTTACCAAACCTCTGGGTGAAGATCAATTCTATTTTATTAGAAGGGAATTAGGTATAATTGACTATACTGATTTATTAAAACCCTTCTTAATACTACGTTTATTGGAGAAAATATCTTTCAAGGCACCTAACTGTAATAGTCTTGACAATCTCAAGGTTATTGATGCCAAGTAATTTGAATATCAATTGGGCAAACTCTCAGGTTAATACAAACTAGCTAATAGTCATTTATCGGCTAAGATGGTTTTTTGTTTAAATTTAGGAATAAGAATTTTGAAAATGGATTTGAAATCTTTTCAAAATTTTGATGTTAAATCTTTCTAAAATTTTCTTGAATCATTTGCTTTTTCCTTAAATATGGCTACTGTTCAACCTATTAAAACTAAGCATGTGTTAGTGCCTATGTTTGGAAACTAGTTGTTGCATTCATGTCCTATGACTACCATGTACTTGCCTTAATGCTACAATGAACCTCCTTATTGCTCTCAAACTCACTTTCTCTCTCTATAAACGCTAGGCCTAAAATTCTCCATTTCTAAACATTAACCCCTAAGCCGAGTAGCAATGTTGTCTAAGAAGTAAAAGAAAGTAGCAATGTTGTCTAAGAAGTAAAAGAAAACCATTTTTGAGCCCATGGGAAGGTGAATCACAAGAAGCTCACAATCTCCTACTTCTACACCTCCAAAGAAGTTCAGGAAGCTCATAATCGACGAGTCAAAGGACACAGAGTTTGAAATAGATGAATATGAAGAGATAAAAATTCCAGCCTCCATTTCTTCCAATGTTAGTATTCTTTGTGAATAGTTTAAGCTTGAGGAAGAATCTTATCATTTGAAGATGAGTACCCAGCAAGGGCCAACACTAGAATTCCTTAAAATCTATTTTTGAATCTGATTTGCCCACTTCTTCCTTGAGATTCTCAACCTTTACATCTTCAAATTTGCATCTATTAGAGTCTAGCTTGAGCTCTGCCTAAATGATGAAAAGACTTGAGTCCATGAATGGATGACGGAAGTAGAATGGGTTAAGGTATCTGAACAAGGTCTACATGTTGTGGTTTGCAAATTTCTTCGAGCAACTATTGAGACGCAACATACATAGGATGCAGATTTGATATTTGATCATGTGCTGGATGAGGTTAGGCAGTATGGTTGAGAGAATGATCACAGATTCACAAACAAACCACACATGAACTGGCCTACATTTATAATCTCCTTATAAAGGCTTATTAAGGAAAGTTGATAAAAAAATAAGAAAAAGAAAAAGGAAAGATAGGGAAAGGTGATTCTACCTAGAGAGTAGAGAACAGTGCAAATTGCTGGGGACAAAGAGGCATCAAGGGCAACTCCATCAAGCTCCATGAATCTTGCAACTGTTGAGACCTCCTAACTTCTACTAATAGAAAAAGACATAGGAGTTAAGCCTATCCAACAACTTCCCTTAGAGGAATTATCACTTCCCTTATCTTTCCTTTAATTCTAAGTTACTTTATTTACTTGTCAAAGATAGTTTTTGATTTATGGTTAGAAAATAATTTTATTTGGTTTGTAAAAAAAAAAAAAAAAGCCCTACATTATATCCTTAATTTCACCATAACTTTTAATGAAAGTTATAGGGAGAGAAAATTTGGGATCATTTTGTTAGGTATTCAGTAGATTAGTGAGCTAAGTGCAGTTATCAAGACAACATATGAAATCTTTTAAGGCAATTGTTTGGCCATAAGATGAACTTACTTTAACTAGCAACACTTTTTGGTGTTGGATATATATATTGCTTAGTGTATATTAACTGCTGTTGTCGTGAATACCTACAGGCCTAGTTGTCATGTATCCATTGCAGCATTCAATTAAGTTCTACATGCTATCCCCTGTTCAATATGCTTCCATATTACCTCACTGAGATGGATTTACAAGGAGCATAAAGTGGATCTTTCATATGTTAGTAATGCCAAATTGAGGGGATAATGTCTTTTGAGTTATTCTTTCTATCCTTCTAAGTAAACTAATAAATGTTGTCTTTCATAAAAAAATGGGAGATTGAAGAAACACCTCAATGTGTTGTGAAAATATGATATGTATGATAATCTGAGTTTTGACTTCAAGGCACATTTGCTATCATCTCAAACAGTTATAAGATCTCGTACAAACAAATGCCTAAACTTTATCTATGTGCTTAATTGATCACAAGGAGCCTGTTCAAGAAGATGAATGGGTAACTGACAGTTTAAAGCATCAAAGTTAGAAGTTCAACTACCTTGAACTCACATTGTCAAGAACCTTGACAAGCTTGTAAAAGTTAGAACCTTATCAAAGTTGTACAATAGGTGTAACCAGGATTAAGTTAAAAATAATACCATGCTACTCAAATTGTTTGCAAAATTCTAAAATTTGCATAGGTATTCGTAAAATGAGATTTATTCTTATTTGTGTGATTCCATGACAAGAAACATAGCATAAATTATGGTAACAAAAAGTGTTCATCTCTTATACGAAATTTACCTGTATGTCATATTCTTTAGAAAAATTAGCAATCGACCAAAAAAAACTGGGTTAATTAAGTTAATTATAATTTAATTAATTACGTAATATTACTATTTAATTATTGAGCAATTTTCAAGAATCAAGATTTACTGTTTGGTTTTTATATTTCCATGACTCGCTATTTTTAAGAAAGCTAAGAAAGCAAATTCAAAATTATTCTAAATCAAGAAAGGCCCTAAACCATTTTTCTTGAAAGGATGCTAGCAAGTCAACGATGCCAAATATGGAAGACATCACAAAAGAGCTTGAAAGAATGGTTTCTCCTTATCAAAAGAGGATTACAAAAGCAAGAACATTAATTAAAGGTTAAAAAGTCACTATCTAAGCCATAGATACCAATACTAAACTGAGCAATTGTCAAAAAAATGAATGGACGTTGAGACCCTTGAACTAACTAGTAACTGTTAGGGATAAGCACTAAATAGAATATTTTGAATCATCTAATAACCACACCTTCAGCATCCTCTAATAGTTCATTCTCACTACATACAAATAGAAACCTTGCTGAAGAACAAAAGTACGCAACACACAACCACAAAGAGTTGGACTCACATTGTAACTGTTATTATACTCTATATTGATTATCATCATAATCATTATAGTCTTTGTATACACATTTGAGATCTCTTGTGAGATAAGAGGGTTATGTGAATCCTATTTGTAAACAAGATGACTTATTAGGAGTGTCATCCTTCCTGAATAATGATTTAGGAGAAATTAGTTTAGGAGAGGTCTTAAGAGGTATGTTATTGATAAGGTCCTTGGGTCAATGCTGGCAAATTGTGTAAATCTTGGATCAGATTAATGCAACCTAGTTGAATCCTAAGGAATGGACCTTAGGCAGGGATGTAGACTAGTTGTAGAGGTGAACCTCATAAAAAAAACACTATGTGTTTTACTCTCAATTATACTCTTATGCTATTCAATTCGCTCAATGTAGTTTCAGTGTCCTTAATTTAATTGTTCAACATCTTTGGGTTTGCTATATTTTTTATACTTTATTTATGTTCTAAATGATAGTTATCTGTAATCACCTTATTCACCCTATTCACATAGTCTAATCTAAGATGCCATAAAGAAATAAACTAGTAATATAAGCTACAAAAGCATTCATTTTATTCTCAGCAACAAGATCTAAAACAAAATGTTGCCTGTCACGAAAACCTTTTCTAATAAATTCACCCAACTTGTAAGAACAATTTTAAAAGAATCAAGTGACTCTAACTCTAACCTTGTTCGAAAGGTCGGCAAAAACAAGGCTTCCATAAATGTCTTGAGCATGAAGTACATTTTGAAAAGAAAGAATTCTCCTAAATTTGGCTCGAGAGAAACGTTACCCTTACTAGAAATAGACACTGAACTAGAATTACCCATAAACACACATTTAGCTTTGGCAACCTTTTCATGCTCTTGAAAGATGTCCTTATTAGTGCATATGTGTCAAGTTGCTCCAGAATCAACCACCCACTTAACTATATTCCTTAGCATGTTTACCTCTAAGACTTTCGCAGTGATACCACCATCAGCAAGATTAGCCCTAGATTTTTTTTTTTTCGTTGAATATTCTATACATAAGTCCAAACCCTTCTCAGCACCTTTTCATCAAGTGTCGATATCTGTTGTATGCAAGTGCTTGCCTTCAAACTTCTTCTGGCTAGATCCCTTTCTCTTGAACATGTTGTTCTGTCTCTTTATTTTGAATTTGTTTGGTCCCTTTCCTTTTGGTCTCTTTGCCCTGTCATACTTAGCAAGATTCTTAGATTCAACCAGATTAGCAATGGAGGAAGAGTGATGTAAATGCTTTCCTTTAGATTGGATCTGGTCTTATTCTGCAATTATAATATGAGCAATGGTCTTTAAGAGAAAGGTCCTTTTCTTATGTTTCATAGTGCTAACATCATTAGACCAAGAAGGAGGAGGTTTATCCACTAAGCAATTGGCTTGAAAAATATCACAACTGATCATAGCATTAGCCAAAATTTCAGTCATAAATTCTCATGAACTTGTTCAAGAACAGCCTTATCACCAAACATCAAAATCATACTTAGAATTATTGCCAAGATCATCGTAATCATACTTAGAATTAATAGCATTCCCAATCTTCATAACATTTTGCATCTTACTATAGATGCGATACATTGAATCAAACCTATAATGCAAGAGTAATCAATCACAAACTTTATTGTCCTTCTTATAATATCTTTTAGATCCTTTTAGAGCCTCTTCGGCGATAAAGGCAAATCAACCCAGACTAAGTAAGAAAAAAACTCTATTTTATCAACCCACATGAGGAAAGTGTTGTGTGTGGTAAAACACTTCCCTAAAACTAAATTATTTTCTCGCTCAATTGTATACCAAGGACTCCTGAGCAATTGATCAGCAGGGATATATAGCAAGTTGTTCGAGCAATGTACTATACTGAATAACAATGAGGACCTTTGACCAATAACCCACTACTGAGTCTATGGAAAGGAGTGTTTTGTGGGTTGTTTTCTTTGTGTCCTACACTAAGCAAAGAAGTCAAATTTATAAATAGAAGAAGATTGCATAAACAAGAAAAGTTAGAGGTAGCTAATTTTATGGAGAAAAATCAGGAACAATGAAGGAATAAATATAACGATTGCAAAGGAAACAAAATATTCCAACAATTACTCGCTAAAATTAATAACTTGGTTTAACCCCAAAAGAATAGTCGATAAGAGCTCATGCCCATGCCCAACATGGGAAACGAGTGACCCGTGCGGCTTTGTGGTCAAAGATCCCTCTAGCCACTTAGCTTTCTAAGAGGTCATCAGGGGCAAGCGTACTAAAATTTAGTAGCATGAGAACCTTTAAGGTGAGCTTAGGGTTCAAACTATTAATTATTATTTAGTTTTTTTAGTTTTGAAGCACACCAATGTAATTTCGCCTAAAAATCTACTATTGTATCATTTTTCCCCCTTAACGTTAACAAGACATATTTATACCTATCAAATATTAACAAAAAGGAAATTAAACTTAAAAGCATCTCAATTATGACCTGTTGGGGACAAAGTAACCCAATAGGCAACATATCCAAAGAATTTGACAAATGGATTGAAAACAAGAAGTAATGAAAATACAAACCAATGAGTTACATATTGGAGCATAATAATTTACATCCCTCTAGTTCAGCCCCACATGTTTGATACTTATGTAACATATACTAGTATTAGTAAGAAAATACTTATATGGCTTGTATTGTAATGTAACATCCTAAAATTCTCATAATAATTATGCATTTAGCATAAATAATGTTGTGACATTTAGTTGATGCAATATATTATTTCTTACAAACTACTATTGCCTTTAATGTCTTCTAAAATAATTATTTTCTGACCGAAATCATTTTATGTTAAAATCCTTAAATTCGTTAATCACATTTATACAATTATTTTTTAGCATAAAATACTTTATTAATTAGAAAACTATTCATTTTTCTTCATAACTATTCTTATTAGTAATTTTTCTAAGTTACTTCTACTTATGTTATAACAGAATCATCCAAGTTATTTATGTCCTTTAATATGATTATTTCCCATATAAAATTTGTATGAAATACAACATGATCTAGATGATCAATCATTTTCTTCTCAGATGCTTTTCATGAATAATTTTCCTTGATATTTATGGTTTCATAAATTCTCAACTATGTTGGAATATACAAAATTAATTCTACTTTTTTAATATGTTCATAAAATAATATAAATATATTTCAAAATTTTTAATTATTTGTTTGTTACCCAAATTTAATTTTAATAAAAAATGAATGAAATGTCACTTAAAGTCATGTGCCATGCATATGACTTCTTTTCATCAAATCCTGCCAAATGAATATGACTTGGTTCTATATTCCTTAGCCTTCATCACCATCATCCTATCAGCTACCTAAGCTCATATCATACATAAGTTATCATCCCTATCATCTTCTCCTTCCCAATCAATACGCTAAAGCTTTCCACGTCCTCCTCAAGCTCTTAGCTTGAAATTCTTGCCATGGCAACACTTTGAAATAGGAGGTGGACTAGGATAGAAAAGAGAAGTCATGCAACCCCCACCTATTAATACCACATTTTAGATGTCCATAATTCCACAAACCCCTTCTCTGCATATTAAGCTAGCTGAAATAATGCCTCCATGAGAGCCATTATTGAGTGTGTGGAGAGCCATTACAAAGTGCTCTATACGAACTGTATGGATAACAAGGAGTAGTGAGGCTCTTGTTGGGTGGTGTTCTTCTGAGAGTGAGAAACTCTAGAAGAAGCACATACCGAAGTGCTCCATGAAAACTTTGATTGTAAGTAAGGAACTCGGAGACTTCTGTAAAATAGAGTGAATTAATTGAATCCTAAGGTCAAGGAATTGGCCTTAGCAAGGACATAGCCCAAAGTTGAGTTAGTTGTTAACAAAAAATCTTATACCTCTAATCACTTTGCATTACACTATTTATCTTACTTACTTAGAGTCTCTGGCTATCAAAGCTTCACTTTTAAATTTCTAATAGCTTATGGATCATTAATCCCAAACATTGCTAAAAAAAGTTCAAAGTATTAACATTACCTATTGCCCTATTTACTTTCTCTATAGGGTGGCTCACCTTAGTGCGCTCGACAATTGTTATCAGAGTTTGTCTCACTTTTATTTGACTTAACCGTCAAAGTGAGTGAAGATCATTGCAACCTTTGGAACCTTTAAGGGGGGGTTGTTGTTCAAGCACCTTTGTTTTAGGGATCTAACTTTGCCTATTAGAAAGAACTTATGTAGATATTCCTGAATGGTAAAAACTTAGAGATATAAAACATTGTCAATTAAGGAGATTACCTTCCAATGAGAGTTAAACAAGGAGATAATTGAGAAGAGATCATTTCAAAAGCTAAGGAAGAATTCACAACATATGAAAAGGCGACAGCTCAGGTAAATCACAGAGCTCTAAACTTTCTCTATTGTGCTATTGATGCAAGTGAATTAAACAAAGTCTCTACCCATGAAATAGAGAAAGGATATAGAACACTCTCGCTATGTCTCACAAAGAACAAGACAAGTCATAGAGCCTACAGTTAGCAGTTCATCAATATAAGCTGTTAAAATGCTACCAAATCAATTTGTCAAAGAAATGTGCACAGCATTCAAAAAAATTACAAATGATCCAAAATCTCTGAAAAGAGCCTACTCAAATGAAGAGATGGTAAGAAAGATACTTAAATGTTTTCCTAGATCCATGTGGGCACCTAAGATGACAACTATTGAAGAACCTCAAAATCTCAAGACTCTTTAGCTTAATAGCCTATTAGGAAAGCTAAGCATTTCATGAAATTCATCTCCAAACAAATGAGATGCTTTGAAGGTTACCAAGGAAGACTCGAACCACTATGATTAGTCCTCCAATGATAAATATAAAATAGTAGCCATGATAGTAAGGCAATTAAAGAAGTCAATGAGGAAAAAGAACCTCATGACATAAGCTCTTGAAAGGGGGATCATCCAAAGCTAAGGGTAGCAAGTTCATTTTTCAAACTTCAGAATCTAATATTGGTTGCTTTGGATGTGGACAACTAAGTGTAGACATATAAATGTCTCTTCAAAGTACAGACTAACCACATCTTGGAGGTTGAGAGTATAGTAACTTGATGATGATACCTACTACCCTCACTGATGGCAGAATTAACATTCTCAAGATTTTTTTCAAACTTAGAATATTTCCTAAAATGTTTTAAAAATTATTTCTAAGTTTCCACCCTCTAAAAGTTAGAAAACACAAAAAAGATCGAGCTCAATATGAGTATAAAACTTGGTTTCCATGAAATTTTCTAGTGTAGGGCTAGAACCCATGACCTCATCAATGCAATAGTAGGGATGTCACCATTAGGGTTGTGTATTGCCTTACACTAACATCCTTTCACAGTAAGTGCTTAATCTACACACTGCCTAGTATTGGTGGTAGGTCGCCGCTTAGGCCACTTCATGAAAATCAAAGCAAGAGGCAGGATTTGTCTTACCACTAGGCCTTAATGGCACAAGTCAGTGATGGTAGCATGCCTTACACCTTGTTTAGCCAGCAATCATATTTTTGATAAGGTTTTATACAAATAGTCTCTTCCAATCTACTTTGTGAACCACCTCTGCTATTTCAGTAAGACCTAGGAGGGTTTTCTTCTTCTTCTAACTGCTACATAAGAGGGGCATCCCTTTCTATTGAGAATACGCACACATACAATTCTTTTATTTGCTGTAGCTATAAAGACTACCATTCCTCTAACATTCTCCTCTATTCTCCCTTTCACTGGAGGGACTGCTACTATTCTGGGAAATTTTCTTTTACTTAGAGCAAAGATGTTATCTCTCTCTCTCTCTCTCTCTCGCTCTCTCGCTATATATATGTATAGCTAATTTCTCTCTCTATGCACCCTCTTTTCATAAACAAAGAATTTTCCTTGGACTAGCCTTCAGGAAACCCTAACGAAGGAAGGATCTTTCGGTTTTCGCTCTTGTTCAATCTTACTTGAAGTAAGTCCCACGGGTTACATAAATGAGATAATAATTGGTTTTAGCTTGGTTTATACTTGTAATACTATGTGTTGACCAAGCAGTCATTTAAAGTTGTCGCTTTCTTTTTTTTTTTTTTTTTCCCTAGCATGAAAATATGACTAATGCCAAGCCTAGAATTTATAAATCACCACAAGATATAGACTTGCATTAAAATTGACTTGCATTAAGATATAGACTTGCATATTGCTTATCATTACTGATACCAAGAATAACTTTCTTAAGAATATTAGTTAGCATCTTGGAGATACGAATATTTAAAACATTGCATAAGCTAATCAGGCACAATTTTGTCATGGACTCAAGTTTTTTGGTCTTTGTGATAAGGGATATGATTATATGATTTCAACCCTTTTAGTGCCCTTCCTTCAGCACTTTTAGACGAAGTTGGTATACCTCATTGCACACATTTGCCTAGTACTTTTGAAAGAGCAAGGACACAAAAACCATCAGGTTTTAAGGCATTGGGCAGAACCATCTACTTCAGGGAAAATTCAACCTCTTACTTCGTGAAATTTTAAGTAAGCCATCTTGTATCATCATTGGATATTATATAATTGAGCTTCTGAAACCCATAGTCCTCTAAATCTGGATGTGAGTTGCTGAAATGTCATAAAATAATTAATTACCACACCCTCAACTAACGCATGGCTGCTGCATGGCTAAATTACGCATTACCAACCTTATCTTTTCGCTCGTTGATCAATTTTTTCTTTTTGTCTCTACTTTGCCCTCGCATGAAATATGATGTGTTTGTATCCCCTTCCCTCAAAGCCGATTGATGAGCCCTTTGAGTCAACAAAACTTCATGAAGCTTCTCTATAGCCATTAGTGCTCGTTACTATTCCAAATTCTTACACATTCAGTGATGAACACACACCTTACACAAATCCTAAAACCTTTTACAAAGGTTTCGAGCCCTTTCAAGCAAAGCGCGGACTTTCCATCACTCTAATTTTTAAATGCCTTCCCTCATGCCTTAAGTCGATTAGAGAAGTATTCCAAGCTTATATCCTTATCTTTCTAAGTATTTTCTTCCATATAGCTAAAGACATCATCCTTAGTAGGGCTGGCAAAAATTCGGGTTTGGGTCGAATTCGAATCAGACAAATCGGACAATGTCAAAATTCGGATTAGAAATTGATGTCTAATACCCGGTTTTTTCGGGTTGGATAATTCGCACAAGGCTAAATTCGGATTAAAACTGGGTTCGGATAATAGAAATATAAAAATGTTTTATCCGGATTCAAAATTCATACTAACAATTTATTACCGTACCCGATTTTTTCGGATCGGACAAATTCGGGTATTTGAATCGAACAACTTTTTGCCAGCTATAATCCTTAATACCAAAAAGCCTCAAATTTGATGACCCAATGTTTCTCTTCACGATTGATTTCACGTTGCTTTATACCGAGAAGAACATAATAATGGTCTAATCTTTCCCAAACAATGTTGTGCACATGACTATTTGGCCAAAGCTCAGGCCAACTCTCTGTGTAACAAAACTTTTAACTTTATTATCAATTTGATCTTCATCGTTCCACTTATTACTTGAACTATATTGATAACCACTGTACCCATATCTTTGAGGCTTCTGTAATCGAATAAATTTGTAAAATCACTATCGATTTGATAATGAAAATTCCTACCTCTTTTTTGCTCAAAGGGAGTAGAATTACATTAAAATCACCGAAGAAAGACTGTGACTTATCGCTTTGCCCTCCAAGTTGGTCAATTAAGTCTAATGAATTCTTTTTTCCCCCCTTTCTCCAACCAACCATAGAACCCGAATATTCTACCTGCTTGATCATCAATGTCGCACACTATATCAATATACTTAGATAATAAGAGCGCAAATTTATATTAAATTCCTCATTCCATGGAAAGGCTAAATCTCCTACCCTTCCTTGGGGACTACAAAACAACCATGCATCCAGCTTTTCAATTTGATTTTGTCCGATTTACCAATGTATTATTTTGTTTCACTAAGCAACATTATATCTAGTGATGTTTTGTGCACCAAAGCACATACAAAAGCAATTACCTCAAGCCTCCCAACCCTCGGCAATTCTAGCTCAATATTTCATAGGATTGGCAAGGACGCCTCCAATATTATATCATTATCATCCTTAACAATATCATTCAACTTTTTTCTCCTTTCTTATTACAACCTCCATGGATTGGAGGCTCTATAAGATTGCTTGTTCATCTTCACCCTTTCTCTTATCCTTATTGATGCTCTTGGAAACTTCTTGCTCATAGGTCCAGAACTCAATTATCCAAACATTGGGAAACTAGTTCTTGGTTTGATCACAGCAGCAAAAAAGTTGAGACCTTACTTTGAGGCACATCCAGTTAAGGTCTTGATAGATCATCCATTGAAGACGATGATGTAGAAGTATAACTATTTAGGAAGCATGTTGCCCTGGGTAGTGGAGCTATCAAGGTTTGACATAGAGTATAGACTTAGGGTAGCAATTCTATTAGATTGCAGGCTCAAGGATACAGGCTTGAAACCAGAATCACACCGGTGAAGAGGCTATATATCCAAACAGAATGTGTTAAGGACTATATTGATTCTAATCTATCCAGAAGGAGAGAAGTTTGAATATGCTCTAAGGTTTACGTTCCCAGCCACTAACAATGAAGCAAAATATGAAGCAATCCTTGTAGGCTTGAAAATATGCTAGACCCTAGAGGCAAAAAAAAAAAAAAAAACCAAGTTTTCAATGACTTACACTTAGTGGTCAGTTAGATCTGATGAGAGTTTGAGGGTACTGGATAATTAGATATCTGGCCAAGGTTAAAGGATCTCTCAAAGACTTCCTATAGTTTGAGATAAACCATATGGCAAGATTAGACAACCACCACACAAATGCATCGAGTAAGCTAGCAAGCTCAGCACAAACTGAGTTGGCAAGATTAGTCTTCTAGGAGGTATTGATACACACAAGCATATGCCTCCAGGAGGACTATATGATAGATATCGATAACTTATAGATGGAACCAATTATAGATTATCTAGAGAGTGGAAAGCTCAATATGATCTAAAGAAAGCTAGAAAGTTAAGAGGAAAGGTAGGCATGGTATTACCTATTTCAAGGAAAATTATACAAAATAGGATATGCGAGACTCTTGTTAAAATGTGTCACCAAGGAAAAATCATATTACATCCTTGAAGCAAGTCATGAAGGAGACTGTGGATCACATATAGGGGGCCGAGTGCTAGCAAGGAAAGTGCTAAGAGCCGCATTCTATTGGCCTACCTTTCTCAAAGATGCACTAGACTGTGTTAGAAAGTGTGATAGATACTAATTTTACTCCATAAAAAATACACATAAAACCAGCCATGAATCTCTAAAGTTGTAAAGCATATCTCCTTTACTAGGTGGGGAATGAATGTCCTAGGCCCTTTCCATAAGCTATAGGACAAGGGAAGTTCTTATTGGTAGCAGTGGACTACTTGACAAAGTGGGAAGAAATTGAGCCAGTGACAAGTACCACAAAACAAAAGCCATATACTTCTTATGGAAAGATGTGGTCACAAGATATGAACTTCCTGTATCCATCATCATGGACAATAGTAAGGCAATTCTTTGGTAAAAGAATGGAGTACTATAAAGATTTAGGAATTTTTGTCCACAAAACTTCAGTTGCAAGACCTCAAGCAAATCGGCAAACAAAAGCCACCAAGAAGCAGATAACCCAGGCCCTAAGAAAGAAACTAAAGGAGCCAAAGGGACTTGCTTAGATGAACTGCCCGACATTTTATGGTCTTTAAGGACAAATATCAAGACTTCCACCAATCAACACACCCTTCATGCTAACATATGATAATAGATTCAAAATGTGGCTGATTCGTAATGAAACGGCCACATCGAAAGGTTTTTGAGTTAGCCGAACCGTGTTTCGCCACGATATGGAACATGATTTCCGCATTATAGCGATTTTTCTATATCGCAACCAAAACCGCAATCACGACCGAAACTACATTGTGAATCCTTGCATATGATGCAAAAGCCCCGATATCTACAGAGATTGGAGAAATCAATATGAGGGTACAAGGGTATGAGTCGGCATAGAATAAAAGGGCACAGGTTGATTCATGAACCAGATAAAACAATCAAAAAGTATCTTGAGAACCTAAGAAATTGACAATAATCAGGCTTCCAGGAAGTTGAGCTTCCACACATTCACTAGTTTCTGCTGAGAAGTGTAGAGTATATCAAACCAAATAAGAATTGGAATGAAACAACGCAAATCACTGATTTTTACCCTCTCTTTGCCATCTAGGGAACTAAACATTGAAGATACATACTTGATTCCCACCTAATTATAATGTTTCCAGATGCCATGTTCCATCCTACGAACAGCATTTGTAAACTGAGATTCTACAGCCTAAGCTACAACAAGAGGTCAAACTTTTTACAGTCGGCTGTCTCCATACCAGAATCATGTTCACTCATTCGTCAACCCAACACAACCCAAAAGTTCCCTAATTAAACGTATTTATGTAATGGCCCGTTTTCCGTCTGTGGCGGCTGAAGTCAGACACAAACCTGAAAGTGCGCCCACACCCTTCTATCTTGCACTGGTAAGGACGTTCACCTGTATGCAGCCTCAAGTGCTCAGTCCTAGCCCAAGCCCATTTGAATGTCATACCACATCCGCTCCATGTGCACTCCAAAGGCCTCTTATCATCATGAACTCGCTGATGAAGCACCAGATATTTGTGGGACCTGAACTTCTTCCCGCACTCTTCATAATGGCACTTGTTACGTTTGTGCAGCAATAGCTCCGCCTTGCTCCTAAAACACATCTGACAGCCTTCCAGGTTACACTTGTACAGGCCTTTACCACCCATCACCCACATGTGAGAGATTGAACTTCCCAATGATTTCTTCATCATCTTTCTTGGCGGCTTTTGCTCAGTCAATGATGATGTATTGCTGCTAGATTTGCAAGTCCGATCTTCTTTCCTCTTTCTTGGCCTCAATCCCTCACACGGACTTCTAACAAAGTCATTGTAGACTTCAGCTTGTGCTGCTTCTCTTGCTCCATTTTTCCTGTTTAGGGATGGCACTTTCGCATTTGCCATTGCTCTCTCTATGTCCTGTTTGCCAGTCCCTAGAAGAGAAAATGCTTGTGTACCAATTTTACAGTTATCCCTGTAGTTCTCCTCTTGAGATCTAGGCATGTTTACCTCCATGGCAGCAGTAGAGTCAGTGCCAGTTAAGATACCATACTTACATGTCTCGTTCACATGCAGGATCTCTGATACATTAGAAGTTGCATGATCAGGANNNNCAAGTTTAGCGCATGCTTCATCTAAGACTGCACTACCCATGATTTCAGCACCAGTTGTACAAAAAGCAGAATCTGAGCCGGTACTTATGCTGAGATTTTGTTGTTGATCGCTTGCTTCGTTAAGACTGCTCCTAGCCATCAGGTCACTGGCCCCTGCTATTGGGTCAGTGTCACCTCCAATTATATTATCTCCAGAGGTCCCAGGATTCTCAATGGCCTTTTTCTCAAGCGTTGTTCGCCCCAGAGGCATGAAATTATCTGAAGTTGATGTAAATGCTTTAGTCAGGATTGACGCTTCGCAAGAAAGTTTGCTGGCTATGGGAAAATTCACTTGAAGCATGGAATCACGATGTTGA
>NCQV01089314.1:0-19656 GCA_002740545.1 Lophocereus schottii | reverse complement strand
TAAGTGTTATTAAGTCAGAATATATTTATCAAGTCAGATAACATTTATGAAACAACTGACTTGTTTCCAGTCAGATGACATTTTTAAAGACTCAAGGTATGTGCATTGCCTGTATCTTTAGAAATCAGAGTGTATTTATCAACGTTATCATGTTTTGATAAGTACATCAATGAATCAGTTTATACAGTGATTTATCAGTTAATTAGTGACCCCCGTCAGTTATCAGTTACAGGGCATTGCCCTTCAGTTACCTGCGCAGCTTCAGGCCAGGTTCCCCGGTCGGCTTGGTAGGTATACACCTATCCATAGATCGTAATAGTATCAAGGGGTTTACTATAAGATAATAACTAGCACTGCAGTTTTACATTCATCTCATTCACTATTTTTAACTTAAAATGAATTGTAAAGCGGGCCCAATTAGTGTTTAATGATCATTTAACAATTCAGGAATGCATGTATTGAGTTTCGGCTCACAGTTCGAAATATTTTTCGTGTTTTGTTTTAGGCAAATACTCAGAGTATTGCCCTCATGCCAGCGAATCAACTGAAGAGAGTAAGTGAAGCAGGGAAATCCGGATGGATCAGAAGTAATGCCGTATATGCATACTTTAAAGTTGTATTTTGAATTCTTTTGTGGATGAAGATGTAGATACATGGTGAATTATCTTACTATGGTTCATAAACCTTACATTAGTTAACACTTGATTGTGAATGGATGATCATATGTGAATGTGTACAGTGAAGGTTATGCTTAACTGTGTTATTTATAACACTCATGTTTCAAGCCTTGTCCTTTTGGACGGCGGTAACGCCCCTATCATTGGATTCATCATATTACAATTGAGTGATTTATTAAGGAGAATATAAACAGTGAAATATGTTGAATTTGGGGACGTTACACTTAAAATGCACCTTTTAGCATGTTTGTAAGGTATCCCATTAAACTGAAACCATTGACAATCATAGAATCTATCACCCAACCTAATAGTAAAGTTGGTTTTATCTTTAGTGACATCAAACTCTCCCCTCCTTGCATGGATGATGTTACTGCAATTCCTACTTTTCCTTTCAATAAGCTTTAACTCCTTCTCCACATAAGGAACTACTTTACCCTCCCATGATAGAGCCTTTTGAAATCTCTTAACAAACCTTTCCCCCATAAGCTTCCTAATATCTTCAAACATTATGAAAAGAGGCTTACCCCTAAAATTAAGGATAGCAGTGTTAAAACTTTCCACAAAGTTATTTGTGTTGTCAGGACATTTTAGGGTATGATCAAATTTAAATCTAGCCCAGTGTTCTAAAGGTTTAGTATCCCTCAACCAATGGTATGCTGTAGCATCTTTTTCCTTAATTTGTTCCATGGCTTTCTCATGCACATAAACAGAATATGCATTTGTAGCAACATAGAAATAGGCATGGAACCAAGCACCTAGGTGCAAATACTAGTACCAGCTAGAATCAGACACATAGCATAAAGTAAAACAATTATAACTGTAAACAGCTTGTATCCATTGTAAAAAGTCAGGAGACAGAGCTTGTTACTTGGGTAAGATGATGTAAAGTTTTTGTACAAATGGATGACACAAACCCTTCTTCTAGCTATTGACATAATTTTGTTCGATGCACTTATGATCCCCTGCAGTTAAGGAAGTTATGTTGTATGAATCAGTTATAAAACAATGATAAATAATACAAGGATTACAAACATTTAAGGAAGTTACCTTGTGCATGTCAGATAGTATAATGAATCTGGACTGATTCTCAACAGCATCAAGAGCTCTTATAAGCCCAACTAAGGAGAACCACCACTCTTGGTCATTTTTTTTCTCAATAACTGCATAAGCCAAGGGAAATTGGCCATTATTCCCATTAAGGCCCATGGCTATCATCAGCACACCCTTGTACAGTCCCTTTAAATGACAAGCATCAATTCTAATAATTGGCACGTAGTGTTGCTTGAATGAAGAAGTAGCAGCCCAATTCCAATTAATAAATGCTTGAAGACGAAGTTCTTCCCAGGACCTTCAAAAATCCAATTTATGAAGCATGTGGACCCTGGAATTTTTTTGCTTTAAATTCCTTAGTGTAGTGAGCTAACATCCTATAGCCCTCTTCTTGTTTGTCTTCAATAATCTCTCTCATTGTTCTCATATACTACTAGAAATTACATTGTTTAATGACCAAGTTTTAACGGCCAAACATAAAATTCATCGGTAAATGTTATTAATAGCGATGAAATTGATTTTTGTTGATTAATTTCATTAAAAAAATCATCATTAGACAACGAGCAAAACAGTTGGTCTTTTTTTTTAACAACTTTCGTCATTATTGGCAATAGGTGGGAATGTACATCAATTGAGGAGGGAAAATTAAAATGAAAATTGAAAAAATAACTATAAATTCTCTCCTTAGTTAAGTTAATTAGAGGGAAAATTTAGGTCTATGTATTACTATAAAATCAAAACCTTACTCAAAAAAATAAAAATAAAATCAAAGTCACTTAGAAGGGAACTTAATTACTGAGCACGCGTTTAAGATGTCTTCAAACTAGCTTGGAGTTACTCGATTGGATCAACAACTTGTTTAAGAGGGCAAAACCAACTCAATTAAGCTTTGCTTCAATTCACTTCACACCAAAACCCTAGCCTTCAAACCAGTCTCCCAAATTTCAAATTCTTTCCACCAATTTATTCTTCATTGCTTCAGGTGTGTTCTAAATTGCCTTCTTCTTATTCTTAATTTGTATTTCTTGCTAATGTGCATCTTACATGCCTGAATAGGACTTTGGACTATGGATTTGGATCTATTATCTGATACCGTGTTTGCCATTCCACTGTAAGCAATATGCAAAATTTACTTATACTAACCCAATAGTTATTCATTTTCTTATGCAAATAGAAATCTCTATATAATAAGGCGCTTGCCAATTACTGACGTGAGGTCCATTCGTAGATACACTCCACCACTTGGCTGGTAGTATGTTATTGTTGTGCTGTCATTAGATGAGGTTGTTGCTTGTACAAGCCAACACATGGAGACCATTAAGAAGATGATTTTGTATAATTCACGTTCTCTCCATTTCTGATGGTTAAGAACATCCTGTTCTACTAATAGACAAGCTTCATGTTAATGCTTTGTGTATGAGAATAATGTAGCAATTGCTGTAATACCTTGGCCATAACTAAGCTGCTATAGTCCAAGGTGCTTGGTTGCTATGTAGTAATTAGTAGGAGACAGTACCGAATGTAAGTCCTTTGTCTTACATTTGGTTGCAGAGAAATCTATGAATATTTGGAGGAATTAAAAATACCACTTCAATGTTTTGAAGATTGCTAAATTCAGAGTTTGTATGTGCAGGATAACGAAAAATTTTGCATGTCTGTGATGGAGTACTATAATTTTGCGAATAGTCTTTCTTGGTTCATGTATGGTTTATTTGTGGCATGTTTGCTTAGCTTCCACCTCCTTAGTCTCTTCAATAATAAAAATTTCCCTGACCTTTCCCCTACCAAAAAAAGATCCTGTGTTTAACAGGTGTGTTCTTGGCAGGTCTTGCATTTCCTCCTTTTTATTTCTACCATGGTGGAGGTAAAGAGTTCCTTGTCTCCATCAAGTAACATGTTTTGCTTGTGAGGTCAATGTTTCTTAATTACCTTTTTTTCTAATTTGTTGCATATTATGCTATGATAATGATAAGAAATAATAATATACAGATGATGCATAGGTCTTTTTCTTGACATGCATTATTGATTGAAAGATGAGGCAGGCCAAATTTCATCGAAATAAATAGTTACACTAGACTAATGCAATGTTAAGGAAATGTCCTCAAATAGTTGCATCAGATCTCTAGAAATTAAACTGAATTACTGAAATTAAAGCTTGCAATCCATTTAAAATTTAACCCTTTAGGATGCCAATCTATTTTTAGATGTTTTAGATTCCTTTAATTAGTTTCACGAGTGTAATAGCTATGCTGGATTTTTATCCATAAGGCAAGAAATTGTTAGCACTTGGTCAGTGGCTTTTAAGCCATAAGCGCCTCACTTTCTATCAATAGTGTGGGATTTCGCTAGATTTGGCTTACTGTAGCCAGAGAACTGGCGGACTCCATCAATTGTGAAGTTACTTTGTCAGTTAACTAATTTGAAAATACAATCTTTAAGTGCATCCGTCAATAAACTTTAAGTAACCATGTGACCATAGAGCATTTAAGCCCAAGCAAATCTGTATTATGGGGTAATTGTCAACTTGTTTCATTTGCCTAAGCAAATTCACAATTTCTCAATTATTGATGTTAGATTGGGGCTCAACATTAAGGACTATTAGATAGAAATTTTCTTTTATAAGGAAAGGTTAAAAAATGACCAGAGAAAAGATATAGACTATTGTTGATTGAATTTTAGTGAATGCATTTCTATAGGGCTTCTTATTTTAACATTTTTTTTCAGGCCAGCAGATGATGCAAGCATGTTTATTGTGAATGATTTTCAAGATCCTCTTCAGGCACTACTATTCTTATTTCTTAGGGAAGAAATATGAACTGCATGTCGTTTTCTATAACTAGGAGTGACTCAATGGCATCTTCTGAATCACATCATGGCAAATTTCTTTAAGCAAGAGTGGGTTTGAGGACGTCTTATGTTTTATTACTGCTTTAAGATCATATGTTTAGTCAACAAGTGGTGGAACTTTTAATCCTATTCAATGGGAGGATAACAGCTTACACCACAAGATAGCCCTTTCTATAACCCCCCTCACTCTCCCCCTCTCTCTTACGCGCGCGATATCTCTCTTGAGAATTGTTAATGTCAAGGTGAGCATACATAACCTGTTTTTCCAATATGATAGTTCCATTATCTAATAACTAACTTATGCAAAAATATGAAGTTGAGAGAAAGAGTCAAAATTTTGGTTCTAGTATTATGTTATTGGCATAATAGTTTCCAGCAGGAAAAAAAAAAAACTACATGTCTTATTATTTTACTTTTAGTAATTGCTATTCACGCATATCTCCTCAACTGGTTGCTGTTCTGTTATTTTCTGCAGAAAACTCTCTTCATTGAGGCTTCCTGGGGTTGTTACAGTTGTTGCTCCTTCAAATACTGCAATTTCCAGTTCCCTACAAGTGAAAGCCAGGAAAAAGTGGCCACTCGTGATACCAATTATGGTTTAGAATCTATTGAAAGGCCAGAGTACAAGGTCAATGATCCAACTAGGGATTTTAATTTAGTTCTTGGAGAAATTCTCTCTTGTAACTAAATTTGCTTGGGAAACAACCTCACAGCTATTCCGGGAAAATAGTGGTGAAAATTTTTTCCTAAGTGATGGAAGAAAGCAAAATCATGTCCCTGCTCTACTTGTTGCTTCCCCAAGCTACCACTAAATGACGTTTAAGAGGGCGTAGATGAGATTACGTAGTAGAAGATCCTTTAGAGGTAAGTTTGTCTTTAATAAGGGTATCAGTTATTTTGCAGAAGAAATTTATCAATATATTATTTTCCTCCAGTAACTGAATTCTCTATTTCTTATATCCTAGTCATAATTGCAGGCTTGGTTTCTTAAGGGTTTTCATCCTGGGGCTATGATCTATTGTGTCTATTTTTGGGAACTTGTGATGCATTGACATCCTTTTCAAAATTTCTCTTGTTAAAAACAAGTCAAAAGTTTATGGAACTTAGTAAATATCCTAAAAGATCTATATTTAATGGTTTTCAAATGACATTTAGAAAGAATGAGCTGGTGATTTTGTGATAAAGATACATGTTCTTGATAAGTGCTTTTGTATACTTAAGACATTTTATAGCACTTTTTCTGGAATATATGAGCTTAATGTCGTAAGTTATACTCCTATTCTTGATTTATACTTGGGTATGGTTCTTTGATATGTTTTTTAGGATTTTAGCTGTTTTGACCCATCATTTGACCCTCAATTGAGTGTATATTGATCCCCTATGAACATCTATGAGGTGTTAGGCCCGTAGAGCAAGAGAAAAGTAGCAAATTTAGGTCCTGCAAGTACCATGGGCTGCCAGTGGTGGCTGCCATACCTGTAATAAGCCTGTAAGCACTGCACCTGTTCATTTTCCTCGGCTTTTGTGGCTGTGAATGAAGGGGGCTGCTATATATAGACATACTCTGCTGCATGGAGGGGGGATCCATAATTCCTTCCACCATCTAGTTAGATTTGGACTTCATTTTAGAGTGAGAGAGAGCAAGATGAAGAAGAAGATTCGTGAAGAAGCGGGATCGGGTTCTGCAATTGAAAGATTCACGAACGCATTTTGGCTGAGCAAATTCTTCTCTCTTCTCTTCTCTTTTCTCTAGATTTATCATTTTGGAGTAGTTAGATGTTTAATTTAATCATGTTATAGTAGATTTTCAGATCTGGTATTTTGTGAACCAATTGATGAATTTGCTTTGAGTATTTGCACTTTAATCGTTCGATTTATGTTGATTTCATGTTTAATCTGATTTTAAAGTTTTGATTTGCGAGCATATTGATCGGCCATCTTCTTGCTTGATTTTGGATGTTGGGTGAAGTATTGAATGGTGAAACTTGACATTGAAAAACTAAAATCGGACTTGAATGTGTAAATTCTTGAGAAAGATTTGCCATTCGAGAGGGCATGTGTGATAATCCTTTTCCTTAAGGAGTCTAGATTGATCGAAAGCCACGAAAGAAGGGGATTGATTGATTCTAGGCATTTCACTATAACTTGAAAAAGAGTAGTGATACTTTGATTATCATTCTTTAAACTGAGTTGGCTTAGATTGATCAATGTACAATGCACTTGAATGATTTATCACGTGGTGGAGCATAATCATGGATGTTTATTTCAACTTGAATTAGTTATAGTTGTTTCCTTGTCTTCGTATTTTTATCAATCTAAAGTTTGGATTTGCTTAGCATATCTTGAGGGAATATAGCTCAATAGATCAACCTAGTTTCTATAGGATCGACCTTGATTTGCTACAACGCCACCGTGCGCTTGCGGCCGTATCAAGTTTTTGGCGCCGTTGTCGGGGATCAATTGTTAGCTATTGAGTTAGTCTTGCGAAAGTGACTAAGTATTTTGATGTCTTTTACTTTTATTTTTCTTGTTTGATTGCGCTGGTGGTGTTGGTGATAGTGCTTGCAAGAATCTTCTCCGTTTATGGGAAGTCCATTCCTATACGAACCCGATCTCAAGATCGAGAGGACTTTCTGCTTAAGGAAGAAGAAGCAAAAGATTAAAGAACAAAGATACGAGGCAAGAAGGAATCCAACAAACATGGTGGGAATAGCAGGTGGCCAAAGAAGGACGCTTCGGGATTTGGTTACCCCTAGAGTCTAAGGGATCGCCTTAAGCATTACTCGCCCTAATGTTGATGCCAATAATTTCGAGCCCAAATCGGCACTAATTTCCATAGTGCAACAATCCCAGTTTGGAGGAACTCCTTTGGAAGACCCGAATCTACACCTCGGTCTTTTTAGAGGTGTGTGACACATTAAAGCTCAATGGAGTCTCCACTGATGCCATTCTACTGCTATTATTTCCCTTCTCATTAAGGGATAAAGCAAGTGCTTGGTTACATTCTTTGCCACCGGGATGTATTACCACTTGGGATGAGTTTACAAGAGCTTTCCTCGCTAAGTTTTTCCCTCCAAGCAAAAGGGCAAGTTTGAGGAATCAAATCACCAACTTACGCAAAAAGATGAAGAGATACTCTATGAAGCTTGGGAGCGGTTTAAAGATTTGCTGCATTTATGCCCCCATCATGGTCTTCAACGTTGGATGATTATCCAAGTCTTTTATAATGGTGTGACCCAACCAGTTCGATTCACTATTGATGCGGCGGTGGGAGGAGCCTTGATGAGCAAAATTGAAGATGAGACCTATACCTAATTAAGGAGATGACACTTAACAATTTCCAATGGTCCATTGAACAAAGCCAACCCAAACGGGTTGGAGGTAAGCTTGAAGTTAATGCGCTTACTTTGCTTTCTGCTAAAGTAGATGCTATGACTCGAAGATTGGACCAAATGAATGTTAATGCTGTGAATTCTAATGCCCCTTCCTCTTGTGAAATTTGTGGTTCTAATGGGCATACGACTTTGAATTGTCAAGTTGGAAGTCCTTTTCCCCCTACTGAAGTTAACTATGTTCAAAATTTCAACCCTAGATCGACTAATGACCCTTATTCTAGTACCTACAATTAGGGTTGAAAGAGTAATCCGAATTTCTCATATAGATCTAATCCAAACCCTTCAAATATTTCCCCGGTGAGTGCTAGACCACCTCCTGTTTTTTAAAGATACCCCTAAAGTCCAATTTAGAAGCGATGACAGAAAGTATGCTTATGGCTCAACAAAAGCAAGATAAGTATATTAAGCAATTAGCCTCAAAGGTTGATGTGCTTACAACTCATAATAAGATATTAGAAGCCCAGATTGCCGAAAAAGTTAGCCTTTCATCTACACCCCCAGGAAGACTTCCTAGTAAGTCAGAACCTAATCCTAGGGAGCAATTTTGAGAGGAGGGAAACAACTGGTGGGACCTAAGGGTATTACCAACAATGAGTCTTTGCAAGGCCAGAATGACAAATTGAGAATGTTGAGGAGGAGGAATCCACGCCGTCTAAGGAGGTGATTGGTGATGCTGCGCATACGTCTGACAAGGTTTCTAAGGACCCTAAGATCATTTCCCTAAAACCCTACACTTCACCTTTACCATTTCTTCAAAGGATGGCTAAAGCAAAACTCAATTTGCAATTTGGAAAGTTTTTAGAAGTCCTTAAGAAACTTTATATAAACATTCCGTTTACTTAAGCCCTGACTCAGATGCCTTCATATGCTAAATTTTTGAAAGAAATTCCGTCTAACAAAAGAAAGCTAGCAGAACATGAAACTGTAGCTTTGACTGAAGAATGCAGTGTAGCGATTCAAAACAAGCTTCTAGCTAAGCTGAAGGATTCTGATAGTTTTTCAATTCCTTGCCTAATAGGGAATGTGCCTATAGACTGTGCTTTGTGTGATTTAGAATCAAGTGTGAGCTTGATGTCCCTTTCTCTATGTGAAAAATTAGAACTAGAAGAGATGAGACCGACTACTGTCTTTTTACAATTGGTGGACCGTTCTGTGAAATAACCTGTGGGTATTTTAGAGGACGTTCCAATAAAATTAGGAGCTTTATATGTGTTGGTAGACTTTGTGATTTTAGAAATGGATGAGGATACGTGCACCCCCATCATTCTTGGGAGGCAATTCTTGGCCACCGCGGGGTGCCGCATTAATGTGAAAAACAGTACGCTATCTTTTGATGTGGGGGATGATCATGTGGAGTTTAATTTACCAAAAGTTGCTAAGTTTCCTTCCATTTCTAATGAGTGTAATAACATTGATGTTGTTGATGGATTTATATGGGAAACTATCTCTAACCTTGATTCTAATGATCCTATCGAGCACTTGATGTTGAATAATAGCATGTTTAAGGATGAGAATCCCGACGTAGCCAAATGTGCCCAAATTCTGGAGGTCTCCCCAACAATTCTACCTCCTATTGCTAAGGTGGAATCATTACAAGATGAAAATAAACCCTCTTCTGATGAAGCAAAAGCTTCCAAGGTAGGACTAAGACCTCTCCCTTCATCCCTGAGGTATGAATTTCTTGGATCAAAATCTACATATCCAGTGATTGTGAATGCTAGTCTGAATGCATCCCAAATTGACTCTTTGCTTAGAGTACTTAGGAAGCATTGTAAAGCCATAGGATATACCCTTGATGACTTAAAAGGAAATTCATCCTCCTTTGTGTATGCATTGGATCTTAATGGAAGACAACCATAAGCCTTCAATTGAACAGCAGAGAAGATTGAACCCTAGCATGCAAGAGGTAGTAAAAAAGAAAATTTTGAAGTTGCTTAAAGCTGACATTATCTACCTTATCTCCGATAGTGCGTGGGTAAACCCGGTTCATGTTGTACCTAAGAAAGGAGAGGAAGCATAGCATAGTTCAGTTTCTTTCTCAAAATTTTGCTCTTTTTAGTTAGGATTTTTAATTTGGTTATTGTTTTAGTGAGAAATCTTGAGTGCGTTTGGTTTTGAAGCGGTTTAACGCCCCTGGTCGAAGGCGGTCTCTGTCAAGCCTTTTCTCTCAGATTTCGCCGAATTGTTGGTTAGTTTTTAATCTTTAATCATGTGTGAGTAGTTTATTTTGTCTAGGAATTCGTTAGTTTTTGAAAGAGAGATTTGCATGTTTGGAGGACCAAAGTGTAATTGAAAATATTCAACTTGGATTAAGTTAAATTAGTTTGAAAGAATGACTTTTGCTTAGTTTAGGCAAATTTTGTTGATTTCGAAAGAATAGACTAAATTTTTGGATAGATTGCAATTTCTCAAAATTAACCGATTAAAAAAAAGCACATGTTTATCATTTTGATCCAGTCACGTTTCTTAACTACATGAATTCCTAGGTATGTTTTTCCTTCATTGATTTAGAACTAGTAAATTTGAAGTTGTTGAATCAAAACCCATTGATTTAGTATTTGCTTAGCATATTCTAATAGACAAAGTTCGATAGGTTACTTTGGTCCCTGATATGATCTTTTTATCTATAATACGACTATCAGTGCGCTTGCGACAGTGGTCAAGTTTTTACAAAAACTTGATACAGCCGCAACCACACGGTGGCGTTGTAGCAAATCAAGGTCGATCCCATACAGATTAGGTTGATCTGCTGGGCTATATTCCCTCCAGATATGCTAAGCAAATCCCAAACTTTAGATTGATAAAAATATGAAGATAAGGAAACAATATAACTAATTCAAGTTGAAATAAACATCCAAGATTATGCTCCACCACATGATAAATCATTCAAGTGCATTGCACATAGATCAATCTAAGCCGACTCAGTTTAAAGAACGATAATTAAAGTATCACTACTCTCTTTCAAGTTATAGTGAAATTCCTAGAATTAATAAGTCCCCTACTTTCGTGGCTTTCAATCAATCTACACTCCTTAAGGAAAATGATTATCATGCATTCCCTCTCGAATGGCAAATCTTTATCAAGAATTTACATGTTCAAGTCCGATTTTAGTTTTTTAATGTCAAGCTTCACCTTTCAGTACTTCACCCAACGTCCAAAATCAAGTAAGAAGATTGCCAATCAACATGCTCGCAAATCAAAACTCTAAAATCGGATTAAACATGAAATCAACATAAATTGAACGATTGAAGTGCAAATACTCAAAGCAAATTCACCAATTGGTTCACAAAATCCAGATCTAACAATCTACTATAACATGATTAAATTAAACATATAACCACTCTAAAATGATAAATCTAAAGAGAAAGGAGAAGAGAAGAGAAGAGAGAAGAATTTACTCAGCTAAAATGCGTGCTTGAATCTTTCGATTGTAGAACCCCATCCCACTTCTTCACGAATCTTCTTCTTCACCTTGCTTTCCCTCACTCTAAAATGAAGTCTAAATCTAGCTAGATGATGGAAAGAATTATGGATCCCCACTCCAAGTAGCAAAGTATGTCTATATATAGCAGCCCCCTTCAATCTCAGCCACAAAAGCCTAGGAAAATGAACAGGTGCAGCAGTTACAGGCTCATCACAGGCATGGTAGCTGCCACTGGCAGCCTATGGTGCTTGTTGGACCTGAATTTTCTACCCTTCTCTTGCTCTACAGGCATAACACCTCATGGGCGTTCATGGGAGGTCAATATATACCCAAATGAGGTCAAATGCTAGGTCAAAATGGCATAAAATCTTACAAAACACATCAAACAATCATACCCAAGTATAAATCGGGAATAGGAGTATAAAGTGTGACATTAAGCTCATATATTCCCGAAAAGGTGCTACAAAACATCCCAAAGATTAAGTATACAAAAGCACTTATAAAACTCCTCCATGCTTAAACTGTTGCTTATCCTCAAGCAAACACTAGACAAAACCAACAAGGGGAGATATATCTAAGATTCAAAATATAACAACCTCCTTTAAGTAGGCAAGCCATAGCATATCACAAGTAAGAATGCCAATCAACGGCAATCCCAAATAGTGCACAACACATTTCAAAATTGGAAGGAGGAGAAGGTTTTCGAAAAAGTATGAGACCAAGAGCTCGATATCAAACTTGATCACCCACAAGGAACCACAAAGCATATCATGCAAGCACATGAAATTAAGTAGAGCCATATGGACCGGTAAAGCCTCCCTTCAAGGAAATGTGAATCACTCTTGCTCATGTTTTTAAAATATAGCATAGGTTCACTCAAGACTCATTCCAAAGATGCAATCTACCATATGTTTGCGAAGACTCTCAAATTCTCCACCATTAGGAATGCAATGTGCACAAGACAATCAAAAGGATTTTATTTGGGTTGTAATGTGGGCTAGAAGGGTTAAGAGAAAGGAGTGGATAAATGTATTTGAGACAATATGGAGCTACGTAGCCTAGTGACTAGAGAGCAACCAACAAAACACTAAGAAATCTTGAAGTTCACTAACACTCCAAATTTCAAAATATAATGAACATACCCCAATCAATTAAGTAGAAAATGAGTTGACAAAGAAGGAACACAAGTTATGTACATATCCAATACCAATCACTGAGTCAATTTTTTTAGGGTTTTTTTCTCTTTTTTTCTTCTCGTTTTTTTTCTTTATCTACTTTTTTCCCTTTTTTGTTTTTTTCTTTTTTGAGAAATGAAATGACAACTGTAATTATTAAAAGGTACAGGATTATTAGCTATCAACTCAGAACTGAATATATATATATATATATATATTTACAATCCAAACAAGAGGGAACCAATTCCAAATGCTCAATATCATCAGTCGCTCAACAAATCAACATACTAGAGCCACCTCAAATTTAATTATCCCCAAAACCATCCATTACTTAAATGAAGTAACGCTCTATAGACTTGGATTAAAGGTAGGAATATGTGTTTGGCCAAGGGCTACTATGAAGGGATTACAACAAAAAAAGATATAAGCTCAAAGAGGCTAGCAAAGGGGAAAAACATGTAAGACAAGGGCAGGCTATTTGGCTATGTTATTAAAATGACCAAAGAAAGAAATGCCTTTATCATATGATCAAATATACACATGCTAATGTGGTTTTGAACAAGAGTCTAGGCAAGTTCTAAAGATGTAACAGGGAAGAGTCATACACATGAAAGAAACATGAGACTAAACATAATGAATTAGTCCAAATAAGGCCAAAAATCTCACGGGATATCTACCAAACTCTCATTAAGTTCATAAAATGACTCCATGTACAAACATTAGTGCTAACGATTCCAAGGGATAACAAAGTTTTCAACCAAGACGAGGGTCAAAACAAGAAATATTGACAAAACCTTCAAAAAGTTTAGCACCAAGAGGGATTACACATCAAAGTTATTGAAGCTTATGAAACCTATGATGCCTGGCAAAAAAATCATTAGAGTTTATCTCAAACCAATTCACGTCATTCCTTCACGCATTCCTATATGTAATATAAAAATAAACTAAATGCAACATGCAAACAAAAAGAAACCTAAAACTATATGCTCTAACAAGAACGCAAACTAAAAACAAAATAGAGGACATAAAACTACCCATCCCCAATGCTTAGATAAAGTATTATTATTCAAAGGAAAGAAAGCTTAGAGAAGGGGAATAAAAGAAAAAAAATCTCACCAGGTTAGGTACTGGGTATACCTAAGTTATGCGGCCTTGTAATAACTAGGGCACATGGAGCATCAGCCACTCCATCACGATGTCAAGACTCAGCCCTTTAAATCAGACATCGTCAAGGCACGTACAAGCTTGTCAAACTCCTCAGCATAGAGTTTCCAAGCATGACAATAAGAGAGCATGAAAATAATCACAGTACAGAAAGTTAGTACTCTTTTTAACAAAGCAAAACCAATAGAAAAAACAAAAGAGAAAGCAAAGAAAGTGTTCTACATGATTTTTTTAGGCTTGTCTGCTAGGAATATGCAATACGGGTCAAGGGAGGCATCATACCCACAAAAGTGTCATAAGGACAAAAAAATGTCAACAGTCCCTCTAAGCATTCTAAACACATTATCCTCATAGCCAAATCAACATTAGCATCAAAAATCATAGAATTGCTAATGCTCTCATCAATGTAATACTCAGGAGAAGGAGAGGGTAATGAACAAATAGGTGAAATATGAAAATGATCAAGGGGCTTACGGAGAACATTATTACAACCAAGGCTAGGAGACTCTTTATGCATAAACACATCGTGGCCAATATTTCTCACTTACTCACACAATAACTATATTGAGCAAGAAAAGCATTTAAACCTTAAAATGCCTCCAAAATAATTCACACTCGAACTGGGGAAATGGAAATTGCCATTGTTTTTTTTTCAAATTTTTTTTGGGTTGCTAATTTTCAATTTTTTCAAATTTTTTTTAAAGAAAAATAAAATCTTAGTCAAATCTATCGAAAAAAAACCCAATATTCGACGTTAATCTCTGGCAACAGCGCCAATAACTTGATACGGCCGCAAGCGCATGGTGGCGTTGTAGCAAATCAAGGTCGATCTTACAGATACTAGGTTGATCTATTGGGCTATATTCCCTCAAGATATGCTAAGCGAATCCAAACTTAGATTGATAAAATACGAAGATGAGAAAACAACTATAACTAATTCAAGTTGAAATAAACATCCAAGATTATGCTCCACCACATGATAAATCATTCAAGTGCCTTGCACATCAATCAATCTAAGCCGACTCCGCTTAAAGAATGATAATCAAAGTATCACTACTCTCTTTCAAGTGATAATGAAATTCCTAGAACTAATCAATCCCCTACTTTCGTGGCTTTCAATCAATCTAGACTACTTAAGGGAAATGATTATCGCACGTGCCCTCTCGAATGGCAAATCTTTCTGAAGAATTCATACATTGAAATCCGAGTTTAGTTTTCGAATGTGAAGCTTCACCTTTCAATACTTCACCCAACAACCAAAATCAAGTAAGAAGATGGCCAATCAACATGCTCACAAATCAAAACTCTGAAATCATATGAAACCTGAAATCAACATAAGTTAAACGATTAAAGTGCAAATACTCAAAGCAAATTCATCAATTAGTTCATAAATCCCAGATCTGAAAATCTACTATAACATGATTAAATGAAACATCTAACTACTCTAAAATGATAAATCTAAAGAGAAAAGAGAAGAGAAGAGAGAAGAATTTGCATAGCCAAAATACGTGCTTGGATCTTTTGATTGCAGAACCCGAAAAAAAATCCCACTTCCTTGCAAATCTTCTTTTTCACCTTGCTCTCCCTCACTCTAAAATGAAATCTAAATCTAACTAGATGGTTGAAAGAATTATGGATCCTCCCTCTAACCAGCGGAGTATGTCTATACGTAGCAGCCCGCTTCATTCTAGGCCACAAAAACCGAGGAAAATGAACAAGTGCAGCAGTTACAAGCTCACCACGGGCATGATAGCCACCACTGGTAGCCCAGGGTACTTGCTGGACCCGAATTTTTTGCTCTTCTCTTGGTCCATGGGCATAACCCTTTACAGACGTTCATAGGGGGTCAATATACACTCAAATAAGGGTCAAATGTTGGGTCAAAATGGCATAAAATCTTGTAAAACACATCAAGCAACCACACCCAAGCATAAATTGAGTATAGGAGTACAAACTATGACACTAAGCTCATATATTCCCGAAAAAGTGCTACAAAATGTCCCAAAAATTAAGTATACAAAAGCACTTGGCAGTTCTTCACTCTTGGGTCCTTTGACATCTTGTTGAAATTTATGCACTTCCTCTCATTTTAAGATTCTCGTTTATTCTTTTTCGGAGAAGTTGCTTAAAAAGATTATGGAGTCATTGAGATGCTGCTCATTTTTACTAGCAGAGCTCAAACTGCTGACTATATATAGGGGCTTATCTCTTTGGATCAACAATTAACCAACTGTACTGGAATTGCTAATTCTATGATCACAAACTTTATTTTCTGATCAGGTTTAAATTTTATTTTTATGCAATTTTTTTTGGGTATTAATATTCCCATTTTCTATCGACGGTCTGATAAGTTGGCACTTACTTGGGAAAATCCATGGTAGCTTCCTCTGTCATATGAAAAGGTAAAGTTGGTCATATTTTCATTTAGCCTTCTTGATACTATATTCTATGATAAACCCCTCCAAAATTATGATGTTGCATCTTTTATTTGTTGGTTTGAACACTTCTCTAGCTTTCGAGAACTGATACTTCAGGTATTTTTGTTAGGGTTAGTATAACAACTATGGATATTGTAGCTTCGAGTAATTCATAGTATTATAATGTTATTTACAACCTTGAGCCCATTGAGATTTAGGTTCTAATTCTCTAGGCATAGGGGATCTTTTGTTTTTATCTTTTTTCCTTTTGTTGGGCGTGGGGGGTGTTGTGCATGTTGCTTTAGAAGGCCTTTTATTATGTAGCTTAGATTCCAAGTTTTGAGTGAGAACTACTCCTCGTAAATACTCATAACTTTCTTCATGCACTCTTACTATATTTTGGTTTTATTGTGCAGTGGTTGGTTTTCTTATATTCTGAAGGGTGGGTAGTTGATTTAGAAGCTTTGAAGAAGAGTGTATCCATGGTGGCATTGCCCATGAACTGCGAAAAAAGGTTCATTAATAAGCTTTTGTGATTAATAGTAATTATATGGTTCCTTACTTCATAGATTGCCATACTCAAAGTTATGATTACAAGTCTGGCCATTCTTATTAGGACACTACGATGTTAATTCAACTTATGCTGAACATGAATACCTTCGATCATTGAGGAAAGAAGATTATGAAATTATAAAGCTACAATGGCAGGTTGTCATTTTTATTATTTGAACTTTGGCCTCCTAGTTGCTAGCTTGCATTTTGCTGTTCAGTGGATTGCTTATATTTCTGCACATCGGTAAACAACAGCGAAGTATTCTCTACCCTTACTTGGAAAACAGGTCATTCAAATGGCTCAAAAATTGATATCAGAGCATTCACATTACTATCACAATCTAGACCAGGCTGAGATAATTAAAAATTATTCTTCCCAATAGGCGGATTAGTAGATACAATAGCCGGTTTGTATCCTCATTACAAGGTCGAGCACTTTTCTACCATTTGGTTTGAAGATGCGAGATCATTTAGTTTTCCTCTCTGTTTTGAGCCAACAATTTATATATTTGAACATCAAATTTGAGAACAACTCTTAGTTTTTAGAATTGTTTTCTAGACTTAGAATACTTTTGGTAATCATATAGTTGTGCTTTGTAGCAAATATTTGCAAACTAATGGTTTTCGATTCAATATATATATATATATATATATATATATATATATATATATAATTGGTGTTATTGGTATTTCCTTGAGTTATCTAATCCATTACTCTATTGCATTGATTATGCAATTGACATTAGTTTCACAGGATTATTAACTACGAAACTAATTGGCCATTATTACATCATGTGATTGTGATTCTCAACAACAAAAAATTTCATCACTAAATTTTGTTGAAACAATAACGATGAACGAAAGTTGTCATTGATGATAGTAATTGTAGATTTTTTATTTCTAATTTTGTTAAAAAAACAATAAACAATTTGCTCATGAGTTGTAACTACTATTTTGCTCGTTGTTACTTAGTTAACTAATAACAACCATATATCTTTTTGTCATCGTTCTAATGACGACGCAAATTTTCATGTCATCATTAAAAATATTAACAACGGGACTAATAATGGCGAATGACAACCAATATTTTTTTTGGTCGTTATAGCCTTTAACGACCAAAAATTATGCTTTTAACGACCAACTTGTTTGTCATTAGAAACCTCGTTTCTAATAGTGATATAGCCCACCAACAAGTATAGTTAGGGACTCAAATGCCAAACTTCTTCAAAATGTACTCCTGCGTCTTTGCTACTTTTATCTTTGGACTAGCTCTAAACATTGATAGTAAATGGTTCACTACCCATTTTGAGGTTGCCATCCTATTCTGTTATGGCCTAGCACAAGAATGTTTCCCTATGATTGTCTTCACCATCCATGTAAGTCTATCAACAAGAACACTGCAATGGATCCTCCAATTACTCCTAGGATATGGACATTTCTGTGTGTACCTTATCTTCTCATTTTTTTATCTTTTGTAAATGACACCCTTCTTGAATACAAAGGACCTTAATCACTTGTAGCATATCCTGCATGCTTGCTAATATGTGCCCCGGTGCTAAACTTACACTTCCATCTCTATTACTACTACACAGAACACCCTTGTTGAACACCCTACTCATTTTGTTCACAACCATATTTCTATCACCCTCACCATGAATGATATTCCTCCTAAAACCCATTTTAGACTCAGTATCAAACTCTAATTCCATGTCCTCTACTTCTTTATTAGAGCTGAAGCTCTTTTCATCAAGAGAAGTGTCATTATATTCCTCAATAGGCTCCTGCTCAGTGATAAACCTCTATTTTTGCTATTTTTGACCCTTTAATTCCACTAACCTCCTTTATACATTTCCCAGGATTAGTGGGAGATTTGATCAAAGTTTCTTATCTTTGCTCATAATTATCTTATTTGGATTAATTCTCCTTTTTATAGGTGTGTTGGTCTCAATTCGAAGAATTTCGATGCTTATCATATCAAAAGTGAGCAAGGAGCAAAGTTTCGAGAAGGAACGGGGTTCAAGGATCAATTAGACGAGTCAAAGGCTTGAAGAATTATGGGAAAGACACTTATATGGCCAGCCGTGCATGAAAGTATGGCCGTGCAAGTTAGAAATTGAAGCTGCAAAGTGTACGACCGGGTGTACAGCTGAAGCATGGCCATGCACTAGAGGCGGGAACAATCCTGCAGAAGTGCACGGTCGGCCGTGCGTTTTTGCACGACCGTGTGTCTCCCGACTTTTCGCGATTTAATTCTTTTTTCGGGGCAGTTTGAGGGCTGTCTTGTATCTTATTTTCGCAGACTACTTTTAGGGTGATTTTGAGGGTTTCTTTCCCATATTTTTTGCTCTAATCTAGATCCTATTAGAGTGTTTAATTTTTTATTCTGTTTACGAATTGATCTTAGCAATTGATTAAAGTACATTTCTCTTCCTTTCTCTCTACGATTTTTATCAAAGTTTGTGTCTTTCGTCATGATCTTTAGTTTCTTGTTTGTAGTTGGAGTCTTATGATGATTAGTGGCTAAATCCCCTATCGTAGGTTGGGATTAGCGTCTATTATACGATTTGGATTCATGTTCTAGGTTTTTGTGAATGAATGCCCATGTTTATGACTGAATTCTTACTTAGTACGTCATGTGTTCAATGAATTACCTGAGAGGGTTGTATTCATGTTCTTAATTGGGGTTTAGGAGATCAACGAAAGTTGAATCCTCTCCTTAGAGCTACTTTGCAAGCAATTAGATTTCTTAACATGAAAATAGTTAGGGTTTCAACTGAAAATTTTGGATTACTCGATCCTATGGCTTTACGGATCTAGTTTCATGAAAATAGATAACTAGGATTACTCAACCAGTCTAATGACCTTCGAAAATAGGCGTAGACGTAATTTAATTTGTAACCATTTCACTTCAGTCATTTATGTGAACAGATTCGCATGATTTAGTTTTTGATCCAA
>NCQV01089303.1:4138-15938 GCA_002740545.1 Lophocereus schottii | reverse complement strand
TCATCTCTCTCGTCCTATTTTTCTCTCTAAAAAAACAGTGATCTATTGTGATTGAAAGAGGCTATCATTAGCAATTTTACTAATGATACTCCAATCTTTTCAATTATTATGTTTTTTGTAGTGTTTTTTCCTAGGTTAAATTTTATCTCTCTGTTTGTGAAAGTTTGTTTCTCCCCCTCTTTGGAAGGATGATGCTATCTTTTCATGTGGAGAGTTTCAATATATCTAGTTTCACATTCACGAAACTTGGGATCAAACTGTTGATATTCATTGCAGTGTAGGCTTTCAATAAATGCCAATTTATCAAATACTATCCACAACGTCAGTCAAGTGAGTGTTCTTTAGAACAATATTATACTAGATCCACGCATTTGATTTCCAAAAGCTACATTAAAAAACAATAAGTGAATGAGAGACGAGCAATAAGTACATTAGCAATTGACTTTCTTGAACGAAAGATTCATTCAAGTATTTTAGACCTATATTCGTTTAAACTTGATACGCCTATCTTTTATGAGAGTTGTATAAATTTTAATCAATAGTTTATCCTTTAATTACAAAAACACAAATTTGTGTTGTTCAAAACAAATGCAATTCGTATAGAAGGAACGACTCTCATCTTCGTCCCACAAAAGAAACCGCCTTGTAAGCCACGAAACGGATATTCCCATCTTCTTTGTTTTAGGTAGTACTAGCTACGATCTGTGTGTGGTCCTAGAATTCAGCCTTTTTGGTTGAATTATAATATTTTTAAGGCAATCTAATCATAAGGGTCAAGCAAAAAAACTATGTTTGTACTTTGACAGAAGAAGCTATGGAAAGTAAAGATTCAAACATGATGAGGGTGAGTAATGGATAGAGTCGGATCATATTAGGGTCACCCCATTTACAAAGAGAATTGGATCGGATCATAGTCGGTGCATTACCGATTTTGGCGGGGTCTGCCCTTTTATGTAAATAAATGGTTTGAGGCGAGCCGGGCCATGTGTGACTGTTTATGGGCTGTTTTAATATGGAATAAACTTATACAAAAAAATCTATTATAATTATTTTTAAGTAACATAACCAATTGTATTATATAAATTAGTGCGACAAGTAGGTTAAAAAAGTAACGGATCACTAAACGGGCCGTCAATAAACCGATCCGTTAATATGTTTTACTATACCAATCCACTGTTGATATGAGCCATTCTTAATTGGACCCTTTATTGACCCTATTTTAAATAGGTCAATCTGCTTAATCCCATAGATGTCCGGCCTGTTATCATCTCTAAGCATGATATTGCAGTCAGTCTACTAAAAAACTAATGATAGAAAACCTTTTTACTGTAAGGATTTGGTTGTATACTTAGATGGTTCCAAGTATAGAAAAAAAACTTAGAACAATGATGTTATATATATTTTTTTAATTATTTTTCCATAAAATGGATCATACCAAGCTCAATCCACAAACCTCACCCAATAGTGCAATTTTAATATTAATTTTAAAATTTAAAAGTAAGGTTGTTACATTTAATCCTTCACACTATGTCTAATGACGAAATTTTTGAGCTATTAAATCTAAATTTGGAAAAAAGAGAGAGAAAAAAAATGACTCGCGAAAGCACCACCCAACCCTCCCTCCCCGAAAAAAAAAATAAAATTCGTCCATGAGGAACTGCTCTCAAGTCTTATCTTCGTACCACGAAGAAAACCACCTTGAAGCCACAAAACACACATTGAATCTTTTTCTCGTCCAGGCAGTATGTTATAGGGGCGTGGGAAGATCAGTCAACGATCAGTCCCGGCTTTTCTTGTTCTCTTTTGCTTCCTTTATTATTTATCTATTTTTAGTAGTCATCTTTTTTTATTTTATCAAGTTTGTTTACCGCTTGTGAGATTATTGATCTTGTCATTTAATCTCTCTCTACAATTTTATGAGAGCTTTTTTTTTTTTAAATGGCAGTTTTGTGTTCGTTTTGTGCCAAAGTTTATATCATATATTTTGGAGTATGTACTTCCGAAAATTACATAAGCTAAATATATATCAATAATGGCTCATATGACACAAAGTCTATATTATACTCCTATAGTACATACTCTCAAAGATAAATCAACAAATAAATATTAAAAAATAGAATATATGATAAATACACCCAAAATATATATGTATAAATCTAATAACACTACTGCTGCTGCTGCTGCTGCTAATAATAATAATAATAATAATAATAATAATAATAATAATAATAATAATAATAACAACAACAACAACAACAATATCAACAATAACATTAATAATAAAAGTAATGATGATGACGATGATTATTACAATGATAATAATATTTATTGCATAAATTAGGGAGTTATCGTTTACATCCATGGCTATGATATTCTTTTGTGAGCCGCACTATGTCGTTTGGTGAGCTACACTATACAGTTAGTGAGCAATGCTTTATGTTCTTCTCATGAGGTGCGATGATATATTTTTTTGTAAATTATGATATATTTGATGAGTCTTATCCACATGTAATATGTCTTTTTTAAGAGAGCTGCTATATACTATTTTTGTGAGTTATGATATATATTTAGTGAGTTATAATATATATTTAGTGGCTATGATAACAATAACAATAGCAATAATAATAATAATAATAATAATAATAATAATAATAATAATAATAATAATAATAATAGTAATAATAGTATTTGTAGTGGTGGTAGTAGTAGTAAGAGTAAGATACATTAGCAGGCACATACCCATCAGCAAGGACAAGATTAAAGAGGCTCTAAAGAAGATGAGTAATGAAAAGATAGAGGGACCAGACCAGATATCGGTGAAAGTATGAAAGTGTTTGGGTAAAGAGGGATTAGAGTGGCTAACAAAGTTTTTTTAATATTATTTTTAGCACCGCTAAGATGCCGAGAGAATAGAGATTAGTACAGTCTTCCCACTGTACAAGAACAAAGGTGATATTCAAGATTGTAATAATTATGAATATAAAGTTACTGAGTCACACTACGAATTTATGGGAGAGGGTGATTGAGAGAAGGTTGCAAAAGAATATTTCGACATCAGAGAACCAACTTGATTTTATGCCTAGCAGGTTGACCATAGAGGCGATTTACCTCCTTAGAAGGGTCATGAGATTGTATAGGGATAGGAAGGTAGATCTTCATATGGTGTTCATTGACCTAGAAAAGGCTTATGATAGAGTTCCGCGTGAAGTTTTATGAAAATACTTGAAAAAGAAAGGAGTGTCACCTGTGTATATTCAAGTTATTGAGGATATGTATGAGGGAGGTAGGACGAGTGCTAGGATATTAGGAGGAGCTACCAATGACTTCTACATTGGTATAGGCCTGCATCAGGGTTCTGCGTTAAGCCGTTTTCTTTTTCACTCTAGTTATGGATGAACTTACAAAAAGGAATTTAAGATGAGTTACTATAGTGTATGTTATTTGTAGATGACATTGTTCTTATTGATTAGACTAGAGAGAGTGTTAATGACTAGTTGGAGCGATAAAGACATACACTGGAGTCTAGAGGTTTTAGAGTATGTAGATCGAAAGCTGACTACCTACATTGTTGTTTCAATGCTAGGGAAGATATAGGGCGAGAAGTCACCATTGATGGAATGACGATACCAAAGGTCAAGAAGTTCAAATATCTAGAGTCGATCATTCAATATAATAGGGATATTGATGAAAATATTAACCATCGCATAAAAGTGGGTTGGTAAAAATGAAAGTTTGCTTCAGATGTGCTGTGTGATGAGAGGATGCCAGTGGGATTAAAAGGCAAAGTTTATCGTATGGCAGTTATACTTGCTATACTGTATGGATTGGAGTGTTGGTCTATAAAAAAGGCACCGGTTCAAAGATTGATGGTAGAAAAAATGAGGATGATTAAATGGATGTGTGGTTATACGAGAATGGATAAAATTAAAAATGGGGTTATCAGAGACTTAGTTAAAGTAGCTCCCTTCAAATATAAGATTAGAGGAACAAGACTCAGATAGTTTGGCCATGTGAAAAAAAGGAGTGTGAACGCTCCAGTAAGGAAATATGAGAGAATTAACATGCCCAAAGTAAAATAGTGAGGGGACGACTAAGGCAGAGTTTGGACGAGGTGATTACAGAGGACTTAAAAGTTATAGGATTAATGAAGGATATGTCTCAGGACAGGAGAGTATGGCGGGATAGAATTATGATCTTAAATCTCAGAGAGTTGGCCGTTTGATTTGGTTGTGGTCTTTCAGTTGCAGTAAGGTAGGTCTGGTTGTGGTTTTTTTTGTATATCATGTTTGTATGCAGGTAGTACATATATTTGAAAAAAGACATGGTTTGCCTACCTCTGTTTATTAAGGTATAGTTCCTTCCTGTACTATGTTGTACTTATGTTGTACTTATATTTACATACCAATTGATTTATTAGTATGTCTTAGTTCATTCTTTGCTGTGTACCCTTATTTTTTTCCATTAAATATTTTCATAAAATCCTTCTTTTATATAATATTTCCACATAATCTTATTTTGTGGGTCTCTTGGATTCAGCCTCTCTACGGGCAGGAATGCCGGTAGAGGTAAGGCTGTCTACATCTGAGTCTTTCCAGACCCCGCGAAAGTAGGACCCATACTAGGAGGTGGTGGTGGTGGTGGCGGCGTTGTTGTTGCATACACATTCTTGTCTATATTTTTAGTTATGATATTTTTCTAGTGAGCTGCACTTTGTTATTTGGTGAGCTATGATACATATTTTGTAAGCAATGCTTTATGTTTATCTTATGAGATGATATGATACATCTTTTAGTGAATTATGATATATTTGATGAGTTCTATTCACATGAACTGTGCCTTTGTAAGAGAGACATGGTATAATATTTTGGTAAGTTGTGGTATACATTGAGTGAGCTATGATATAGATTTAGTGAGCAAGAATATATATCGTTGAGTTGAATGCTAATAATAACAATAATATTAACAACAACAACAACAACGACAACAACAACAGTTATAATAATAATAATAATAATAATAATAATAATAATAATAATAATAATAATAATAATCACAATAACATTAATAATAATGCTAATAATAAAAATAATGATGATGATGATGATGATGATGATGATGATGATGATGATGATTAGAGTAATGATTATAATATTTTATTGTATACATAATGGAGAACGTAGACATTATTGTTTATGTCTTTGGCTATACTTTTTAGTGAGCCACATTATTTCTTTTGATGGGCTATGTTATATTGTTTAGTGAACAATGCTTTATGTTCATCTTATGAGGTGTGATGACATTTCTTTTCAGGAACTATGATATATTTGATAAGAATTATTCACATGTAATATGTCCTTCTTAAGAGAACTACTATATACTCCTTTGGTGAGCTATGATATATATTTGGTGAGGTACAATTTATACTTAGTGATTTATAATAACAATAACAATAACAATAACAATAATAATAACAGTAACAATAATAATAATAATAATAATAATAATAATAATAATAGTAATAATAATAATAGTAATAGTGATGATGATGATGATCATAATAATAATAGCAGCAGCAATAGTAGTAGTAGTAGTAGTAGTAGTAGTATACATTAGTAAGCACATAAACATTCTTGTTTATTTCGTAGTTATGATATTTTACTTAGTGAGCTACACTTTGTGTTTTGCAGAGCTATGATATATATTTATTGGGCAATACTTTATATTCATCTTATGAGGTGTTATGACAAATCTTTTGGTGAGTTATGATATATTTAATGAGTTTTATTCACATGAACTATGTCTTTGCTAGAGAGATATTTTATAATATTTTGGGGAGCTGTGGTATACATTTAGTGAGCTATGATATGTATTGAGCGGGCTAGGATATATATTGGTGAGTTGAATGTTAATAACAGCAACAACAACAACAACAAGAATAATAATAACATATTAATGATAACACTAATAACATAAATAATGATGATGATTATTATATGATGATGATGATGATGATGATGATGATGATAATAATAATAATAATATTTTGTTGTATATATTAGGGAGCACATACACATTATTGTTTATATCATTAGTTATGATTTTGTTTTAATGAGCTACGCTATGTCTTTTGATTAGCTTTGATATATATTTAGTGAGTAATACTTTATGTTCATCTTATAGGTGCAATGATATATCTTTTTGTGAATTATTATATATTTGATAATTTTTATTCACATGTAATATGTCTGTTTTAAGAGAGCTACTTTATACTATTTTGGTGAGTTATGATATATATCTAGTGAGCTATAATATATATTTATTAAGCGATAAAAACAATAACAATAACAATAATAAAAATAGTAATAGTAGTACTAGTAGAAGTAGTAGTAGTCGTAATAGCAATAGTGATATACATTAGCAAGCACATACACATTCTTGTTTATATTTTTAGTTGTGATATTTTTTTTTAGTGAGTTGTCCGTTGTGTTTTGGTGCGCTATGATATATATTTAGTCAGCAATACCTAATGTTCATCCTATGAGGTGCTAGAAAATTTATTACTTTGGTACCTCCAGTGTTTGTGTATGAATTGTTTGGCCTGGATTTTGAAAAATTAGCACTTTGGTATCTTCAGTTTTAGTGAAAGTAACTTTCTGGTGCTTTTTATTATTAGTTTGGCCCCTAAGCTTTTAAAAATTGCATAAAGGCCCCTGGAAAGGATAAACTAAGCAAATAAGTTATTTTTAGGGTTTTCTTTTTCAAGATATATGCTTGTTTTATCCGATTAAATTTCTTATAATGACTTTACTGGTACTAGTTTTCATAATCTACTACTTATATCATTAATAGTGTACTTAGAAAAATAATTAAAACTTAATTAAAGAGTTTCGACCTTTACCTAAACTTAGTCGGTGTTGGACCCTGATGTTCCTCTAACTTTCAGTTTACAAATATTACTAATATCAACCACATGTTTCTTAGATCAAGCACAACACAACACAGAACTGTTTCGTTTCCTATCTCAGACTGCAGTCACTAATCAAGTTTTATGTTTTAAAGGATACAGAGACTTTAATTTAGAAATTATAACATTTAAGACACAAGAGGTTCCCTATTGGAAAACTTCTTTGTTGAAAGCTTGAAAGTGGAAATATAACAATGGAAGATCTGAGAGGGATTTAAACTATTAAAATCATTAAAGATGCTTACTCATAAAGAAATGGAGAATCCCTATTTTTCTTTTGCTTAAGTATATTCAAATGATCATGTCCCTTCCCAACACTCGGCTTCTCCTTTTATAGAGAGAATGGGGACACATAGAATGCCCAAACGGCTGCAGTACGTATTGATTTTACTCATGGCTACCGTTACATTCACATGGCTATAGTAGACTGACATATTTTACAAACCTGACACTTGTTAAAATAATACAATAATGCAGCAACTAGTTTTTAGAGCCTTTTAATATTGACAAGACTAGCCATCATTACTGAGATTCTGCATGCCTTCATCTCCAATAATATCTTCCAAATCATCATTATCGGGATAATCATCATAATCTTCATCAAATTGAAGATGCTCTGTATCCCATTTCTTTTTCTAATAAGAAATTTTCAGTTATAACATCAAGGAGGTGATCAAAGACATCTTCTGAAGCTACTCCTTCTACCTTTATATATTCATTAAACTCATTATGAAAAGCAAAAGTAGTGTTTCCATAATATATCAGTGTTTTTCCACGTTCAACTAATCCCGAACTTTAGTGATAGATGTTATACAAACCGATAGCTCCCTTTCAAGCAGGATCAGTAACCAATTCTCGTTGTTCTGGAAATCATTCTTGTTGTCGATCATTGAGGTCATCAAAATCAACTATTTGGACCAAATAGTAGACTGGTCTAGCATTTCCATTTTCATACTCAATCAAAGCACAACGTACTTCCACATATAGGCATTTGTTATTTGTAATTTTTTTGGACCATCAGCAGATGTAAGAATCCAACGGATCTTTTTGGACATGTATTGGTGAAATTTATTTAGTCTTGAGAAGAATGGGAACTTCAGGTCTGGGAATTCCATAAAGTAAACTATCTTCCTATCTTTTATGGCTTTAATGATGGGGTCATTTAAAGAGATTGAATTTGATGGGAAGCTAATACCACCAACTCTAAACTTGTTGGGGAATTGAACTAGATTGTAGTACTTCATGATTCCCACATATTATAGGAATAATTATGATAATAATCGATGCAGGCTACATATCACTCATTAAACCATTTTCCTTGAACATAAGAACTTACTGTTTTTTGGATATCATAAGGACATCTTAGGTAATTAATTTGTAACTCTAGTAGAAAAAATCTTTAGGCTATTAAATAGGCAGAAGATAGCAGACCAAAATGTGATCTACTTTTTGTATGGAATTCCAAATTATTTATAAGAACTTTATTGGAAGGTTTCTTCGGTAATGGCATTTCATATTAGATTTTCTCTTTTTCGGCAGGAGTTCTGCACTGATGATCACCATTGGTGAGTTCTCGAGGTAAACTCTCTGGCAAAGAGTTTTTCAATCCCTGTATATGTTCAATAGAGAAGGAAACTGGTTAACCCATAATTGCCAATGCAGGAGTCGCCCTTACGCTTGCATATTTTTTCCACAAAACCATTTATTCCTTTGCAATTAGTTCGAATAAGAAAAGGTTTTATGGATAAAAAGATTAAGAACTTTTCAATTCCTCTTATGACTGCAAGGATTTCATTTTCCCTCATGGGAAAGTTACATTCAGTCTTGTTAAAGCTTCCCTTGTAATATTTCCATATTTGTGCACCTTCTTTGATTTTGAGTATTATACTCCAGTGAATCATTGCTAGCATCTGTACCAAGAATTAAGTCATCCTCATCATTAGACAAATTAAGAACATGAAGATTTTTATACATCTTTTTGAAGTTTTAGATAATTTTTGAATTACTAGTAGTCCATATCGAACTTACTTATTTCTTGAGTTTCTGCTGCAATGGTTTTCTGAATTTAGCTAGATCCTTGTGAAATTTAAAGCATAGGTAAAGCATCCAGGAAACCTTTCTAACTGCTTCCTCTCTTTAATCTTTAAGGAAAATTTTCAATTTTTTCCAGAATATACTTGCGTATTGTCCAACTTTTATTTCTAGAGCTAAAAACTCAATTTCTTGTTTAGCATAAAAGTATTTGTTCTTACCAAGTACAATACTATGATCAATGCATCTTTGGGTGAGAGCTCACACATCATCTTTGTGTTGTTCTATGGTTTTGGAAAAGACAAGGATATTGTCGATGTAAACTAAACAAATGATTGAGGTATTTGAAGATGGTATCCATTCTTGTTTGGAACATTTGAAAGGCATTCTTTTGACTAACTAACATTATTATCTACTCACAATGTCCTTGTGAAGCACTAAATGCAGTTAAAAGAATACTTCTTCATCTATTTTTATCTACCAGTAACCAAGAACCTCCTTGAATTCTGTTAAAAAGGACAATTATGTTAGGAATATAATAACCATCAAAGACAATATTATTGTTAAGCGTTTTGTAATTTATTAGCATTCTTGGATTTTCTCTTTTTTTCTTGAGCATGATTTCTTACCATTAAAGCGGGACTGGTGTGAGAGCTCTTGTTATTCCTGATTAATCCTCTATCTAGAAATTTTTTAATTTGTTTATCAAATTCTTGAATGTCCTGGTGCATATACACCATTTGTTTAGCTAAGATAATAGTAGTGAGCTTTAACAAGGTAATCTTAGCAAATGTCTTATTACTATCCCAAAATTTTAGTGGCTTATCATAGTAGAGTTCTTTGCATAATTGTTCTTGCTATTTACTAATTTGCTCTTTAACAGATAACTCAAATAATGAGATTGTCAGTACTATCTCACATTGTGCAATCATTACCTTCTCACCACGCTAGATGCTTGTAAACTTAATCTTCTGATGAATGTAATCCTTACTTAATTTTTCAATAGGAACTGAGTGACCATTAATTATAAATATTGTTTGGTTTATAGTATGCGTACATGGAGAATATAGCCTTTGAAAATTATTTCCAATAATTATATTATGAGAGAGCTGATCAGTAGCCTATAAAATTGGTATAATACATTGGATTCCTCCTAATTTTATAGATAACATTTCTATAGTTTCGTTGTGGCTCATAATACTATCATCTACTATGCTTACTAGTAAAGGATTCTTGGCTTTTTTTCACATAAATATTGGAAATAACGATCTTTTTTCAAAGCATACAGAACAACTATTATCTATATAGGCACACAATTCACATTTATTATATCCCTCTAAGCATACCTTTATTGGTATATAGATGTTATTAGAATTTGTACTGGTAGCTTCATAGCATATCTCAATCTTATTTTCAACTAATTCATCTTTGTAGATCGGCTCATTGACCGTGCTTGCTTTGTACCCAATGACTTTTCTATCTAGACTCATATTTCGGTCTACACTATATCTTGTGGGTTCAAAACTCATTCTACTCATTTCACTGATCATGCTAATTGTACGATCTTCTTTAAGCTCTTCTTTAGCTGATGAAGATCCCCACTCTGATCTTGCACTCATGCTCCTTAATAATTGGGGTTTAATGGTAATCTTACTATTCTCATCAATTTTTATTGCAATTTTCTTATTTATTTTTTAGGGTTGCCAAAGCTAGATATCCATGAATGATCAATTTTTATTTCATGCATATTGCATTTAATCATTTCAAAAAAAATTTTGCCTTTATCATTGTTACCTTAGTCTTTGGATCGATATTATTATCTAACTTGCATATAATTTTCCAAAATATCCTTGATGGATATCCTCCACTTTTCATGTCTATCCTAATTGCTTTTATCTTAAGAGATATGTAGTCTTTAGCAAAATCATCTTTTATATTACACAATATCCAAGTCAACAACTAAATACTACTGATCTATTACATAAACTGGTCTTAATCCTTGTGATAATTTGATTGTTAAATTTGGTATGCCTAATATCACAGATCCAAGCATAAATATCAATATCTTTGCCATAATATTACAATGGAGTTATTTGAACTTGGATACTTCCGAAATGTATATATCTGTATTTTCTATCTTTGTTATGTTTAAAGATACTTTCCTAATTAATGATATTAACTTCGCGTACATCATACTCACAATCTTTTATTTCTATATTCCCTTCCATCATCTCATATACATAATTACTCTTCAATTGAAAGATCAATTTTTTATAGATTATGTCTTTGTGAATTATAGGAAGGACCCAATCTCTTTTGACTTCTTCATTCTCATTGTCTACAACAAACTCTTCTCCTTGAAGATCACCAAGACTAATAGATATAACCACTTTCTTCATATTCATTATCCAATATAATTTCAACAATTCCTTTGTTATTTAAGGCTACGTCTAGTGTCTCTTCTTTGCTAAGCTCAACATAATCTAGATTACCCAATGTTTCAATGAGCTTGTTGTTCTTCTTATTTTTGCATTCATTAGCATAACGTCCAACTTCTTTGTATGTCCAACATTTGTAATTGTTTTTTTTTTTTGTAGGACAATAAGCGGCTTTCCCAAAAAACCTTCACTTTTTAGGGCTTGGTCTGTCATAATATTCTCTGTTATATTTCTCTCTCCTTTACTTGTCAAAACTATTTTTCTTATAAAAATTTCTTGTCATTCTTCTTTCAGGCTCCTTCACTATTGGTGAGTAGAATGCCAACAAATTAAAAAGTGCTTTTTAATCTTCTTTTGCTTCTAGAGA
>NCQV01089296.1:9463-25473 GCA_002740545.1 Lophocereus schottii | reverse complement strand
AGCAGCCGAATTAACCATCCATGTGAACATTTCCATCACCAATAAGAATAGAAGAGGTGATATAGGGTCTCGCTGGTGCAACCCTCTAGAAGCAGAAAAGAATTGATAAGGGGAGCCATTAACTAAAACCGCAAAAGAAGCAGAAGAAATACAATGACGAATCCAAGCAATCCATATCTCCCCAAACCCCATTCTTCTCATCACGTAAATAAGAAGATCCCAATTGACATGGTCATAAGCCTTCTCGATGTCAAGCTTGCAAATAATCCTCGGCTTACTAGCCTTGATCCTGGAGTCAATAAGCTCGTTTACAATGAGTACTGCATCCAAAATCTGCCTGCCCCCAACAAAGGCGTTCTGATTGTCAGAAATAAGACCCCCAATTACACTTCTCAACCTGCGAGCTAACACCTTTGAGAGCAACTTATAAATACATCAAGTCAAACTAATTGGGCGATAATATTTGATATTCTGTGCATTAGCTCTCTTTGGAATAAGCCCTATGAAAGTAGCATTGAGGCTAACCACAAATTTTCCATTTGTGTAAAACTCCGAAAACATAGTCAAAACATCCCCTCGCACCGTATCCCAGTTTGCTTGAAGGAAAGCTATAGTCATTCCATCTGGGCAGGCGCCTTATCTCCATAACAATCATGTAGAGCTTTAATGACTTCTTCTTCATTAAATGACATCCTAAGAGCCTCCCCGGGGGAGGTAGATAAAGAGGACAACGATAAGCCTTCCACTTTCGGCCTCCAGGGTTCAGTTTCAAAGAACAGCTTCTTGTAGAAGCCCTGTATAGAGCTTTTTATACTCTCAATTGTTTCATAACGATTCCCCTCAATCTCCACCCCTGACATGAAGTTGAACTTCCTATGCAGGTTGGCCGTTCTATGGAAAAAGTTTGTGTTGCGATCCCCCTCTCTAAGCCACAGAGCCCTTGACTTTTGCTTCTAAGAAACTTCTTCCATGTGCAATACCCTTGCCAACTCCTCTCTTGCCACCCCCCTTTGGTCTATTTCATCGCTGCTGAGATCAACAGATTCTTCTTTCACATCAAGCTCTTTAATAGAATCCAGCAGTTTGTATTTCCTTAACTTAATATTCCCGAAGACTTCTTTGTTCCATTTTTTCAACTCCTCTTTAACAAACTTAAGCTTCCTTGCAATCACATAACAAGCAAAACCTTCCACTTCCACCTCTTCCTATCATTTTTTGACAAGGTTAAAGAACCCCTCAACTTTGAGCCACATTTTCTCGAATTTGAAAGAAACATTCCCCCTCTCCAACTTGGCCTTCTCTAGAGTTATTGGGAAATGATCTGAGAGAGGCCTTGGCAATCTAGTCTGAAGTGAGTCTTGGAAATGTTCCTCCCAGTCCAAAGAAACCAAGAAGCGGTCCAACCTCGAGCGAATGGCTTCCCCACCACTCCTAGACCACGTATAATCACCCCCACGCAAAGGAAGATCCACTAGAGCAGCATAATTGATGAAGTTATGAAATTCCACCATAGTATTCATTGGACATAATCCCGAACTCCTTTCTTGAGGATATAAAATTTCATTGAAATCTCCCCCGATACTCCATGGTCCAGGCCATCCATCTCTAGTTCTTCAGAGCTCCTCCCCAAATCTCAATTTGTCACATCTGTCTTGAGGACCGTAAACCCCAGAAAAGCCCATGTGAAGTCACCGTCCACCATTTGAAATATGCAAATAATGGAAAATTCCCCCTGAGAAGATGAAACCAAGTTCAAAGTGTTCTTGTCTCACATCACTATGATGCCCCCAGAGGCATCTTCAGCTTTAAGGAAAGCAAAATCCATAGAATAGTTCACCCACAAACTACGAACAACAGAATATGTAACTTCCTCTAACTTTGTCTCTTGCAGACAAATCAGATCACATTTCCAATCCCTCAGAAAACTTTTTAAGACATCTCTCTTACGAAGATCATTGATGCCCATCACATTCCAGGACAACATCCTAAACATACGGAACCAACATTCCACTAGAAGAGGCGCTTATCCAGTCATAGTTCACACCAAATTCGAGCCTCCTTAATTCTCTTTGCCTTCTGATTGCCGATGATGTCCTTTGCACACTTTGTTTAGGCACGACACCGTTCTTTTCAATTCTAGAAAGTAAATGAATGATTTCACTTTCATAGCCTGAAAATGCCACATCAATTGTGGCAACAATACTTTTGAGCTTGGGGGCAACCCATTTTGACACATTTCCGAAATTAACATTTTCTCCATCCTAAATATCTTCTACTGAGATGAGAAATCAATTGCTAGAGGAGTTTCCACATCTTCAGCGTTAGTTTGCGCAATGGACACTAATGGCCGATCATGTTGCACAGGATGCTCACACCTATTGTCAACCACCCCTAAAAAGATGCACTACTTCGAGCTCCTAAACTCATAGCAAGTGCATCCTGAACCACTTCTCTGGGTAAGTCGCAAGGCACACCACCCAAAACACAAAGACCCAAATCGGCAGAATGAGAGGAGTGGCTTCCCACAGAAAAAGAGGAGGATTAACCACCAGGGCTGTAGATTTATCAATCATATCAGTGAACCAAGAATAAGAAGTGACAGGCGTATGAGTTGACACCACAGAGGGAGAAGATAGCGCATAGGTTGAGGAAGAAGGATAAACACTCCTCACTAGCTCATTCCTTGATATAGGAGTAACACAAGCATCCCTCATGGTAGCATACGTGTGCCCATATAAAGTTGACTAGCGATATCTGCTTCCAGCCTTTCTGGATCAACCCACGCACCCTCATCAACTGAAGGAGAACTTGAAGTAAGAGCTAACGAGGCAAGAGAGGCATCAAGGACTCCTTTTGCTGCTGATATCTCCACAGTGATAGTTGTGCCTCTGTTAGTTTCCTTCAAGGTTAACCCCAGGGAGCTCCTACGAACATAGATCTGCTTTGGTTGACGTCTATAAACATGCCTAAGATGCTTGCCATTTCTCCTGGTTAACTTGGGAGCCTCACCATTCCCTTGAACCTCTAGAGCCGAGGATGGTTCCACTGAGGAACTTAACCCCAAGTTAGTAGTCAAAGTCGGAGATGACAAGACACCAGCATAGGAGCGGAGAAAGCTTGCTGTCTCACCAACGAAACCGCACTGAGGGCAACATCCTGGGGTGGCGGCGGGGGGGCTGGGTCCATCCCAAAGCTCTTAGACTTCAGTGCTTGCAAGTTGCACCCTTTTAGTTACAAAACTGGCTCGAGAGGAGTCTGACCCACAATCTCAGCGATTGAAACAAAGATTTTAACCCAGCCTTGTTAATTTCAAGCGGCTGGGAAAATAACGAAAGTTCTAATAACTTCCTTGATTACCGAAAGTTACAAGAATTTCCCCGCATGATTGCTCTTAAATTTCAATATATAAATCCTGGAATGAAGTCTCATTTGATTACACCAAAAAGTTGATTTAGACTTCCTAAACCTACCCTAAGCTCTTAGCAGCCACAAGACAACTAGTTCAGGTAAAAAGATAGAAAATCTCCTCTCCCTCCCATTCTCTGAGATTTTCAATATGTCCTGTTTATTACCAATCACATTGAGATCAAATGACTTACTTTCACATTGAGATCAAATGACTTACTTTCAATAGCCACAAATTTCTTGCATCCCCCCCTCATAATACCGGCTAAAACCAGCTCTACAGCGTAGTACGAGCTAGAATCGGATGAACAAGAGAGAGCAAGGTACCAACCTAGGGTGCAAATGGCTCACCGGAGATCAAAACGTCAAGACCAAGACCACCTCTGGGCTATCCTCGAAATAGAGAGTCGGAAACAGCCTGGCGGCGAAATTCCGGCGAGTTTCCGATCGCCGGAAAAGTCGCCGGCTCCCTCGGAGCCGGCGGGGACAGACACGGCCGACCAGCCTAGCCCTCACTTCAGCAGAGGAGAAACCCACCCCCTGAGACAGATATGAGAAAACTGACCCGATGCACTCGAAAATCCGGCAACATGAGCAACCGGCGACCGGTGAAGGGATATTGGCGGCTCCCGGAGACCTAAGACCCAGCAGGTCTTAGGTTAACCTCCGATGACCGCTTTCGAAACCCTAGACCACGAAGACCGGTGTGCGAACGATTGCCTCTCTCTCTCTCTCTCTCTCTCTCTCTCTCTCTCTCTTTGCACTGTAGCTGACGGCGATGGCATGGCAGACGACGGCGACCCGCCGGACGGCAGCGCTGCCTGACAGCCACCGCGTCAACCAAGGCAACCTGTTGGGTTATGACTTCCGGCGGGAGGTGAGCTGCTTCACTCCGTCAAAAGAGGAACAGATACCCAACCAAGGCAACGTGTTGTGCAAGAGGTATTCTTGCGTGGATATTCCTTGAGGTTGCAAAGTGTGCACTCCATACTTAGTTTTCTGTACATTTTTAGCACTCACAGAGGGAACAACACTCCATTTCTCATGTTCGTCAAGTAGAATTTCAAATATTGGAACTACAAGAGTAGTTATTTCCCCTTCAAAATTTTCAGTTGCTTGCTGCTTCGCTCAATTAACTCCGTTTGAATTAACTCTTACATTTGTTAGCATTGCTAAGTGAACTCAACTTGCTAGCTATGAACTTTTCATTTGCGGGACACCTGTTCGAGAAAGGAGGTTGAATCAAATTTGATCTAGAGGAACAAATATTTCTAATGTCCCTGGCTTCCAACTACTGCCCAACTTCTCTCTGTATATGCAATTTCTTTATCTCTCTCTGTCTCCCGCCCTCTCTCTCTCTCATTCAATAACTTTAGTCCATCTTCTCTCTCTTTCTTCTATATTCACGCCCCAACTTCTCTTTGTATATTCAATTTATTTCTTTCTCTCTCTAATTCAATAGGTTTAGTTCATGTTCCTTCTCTTTCTTCTACATTCAGATATGAGGTCCCGAGTTTCCCCTTTGTTTCTCTGCTCAAGTCAGTGCTTGGAGGCTATGCCAACCAACAAAGTACAGATTGCCAAAGCATGGCCGGTGCCCGTGCCAGAGCAGGTAGTCGGACTATGAACCGATTTTGCCTTTTAGCCCCTTTTGTTAACTTATATTAAGAAAATCCGGTTGAACCGAGTTTGACAGGGTCTTTGGCTGACTGAGTCGGTCGATTTTGACCGAGTTTGACCGGTTGGATAGCTTGAGCAATTTTCTACAATTTCTGGACCAATGGGCAACATAGGTTTCGGTCGGACCGGTTGCACCAGCTGGTCCGGTCCGGTTCTCATAACGCTGACCCTAGGGAGGAATGCTATGATATTAAGAGGAGGGAAACAACTAGACGGACCTCAGGGGGTTACCAACGATCAGTATTTGCATGATAAGAGTGTGCATGTTGAGAATGTTGAGAAAGAGGTGTCTACACCCTCTAAGGAGGTGATTGATGATGTTGTGCATAAGTCTAACCAGGTTCGTAAGGGCCCTAAGATAACTTCCCCAAAACCTTATATCCCACCTTTACCATTTCCTCAAAGGATGGTTAAAGCTAAACTTAATTTGCAATTTGAAAAGTTTTTAGAAGTCCTTAAGAAACTCTACATAAACATTCCATTTATTGAAACTTTGACTCAATTGCCTTCATATGCTAAATTTTTGAAAGAAACTCTGTCTAAAAAAAGAAAGCTAGAAGAGCATGAAACTGTAGCTTTGACTGAAGAGTGTAGTGCAGTGATCCAAAACAAGCTTCTTGCTAAGCTAAAGGATCCCGATAGCTTTTCAATTCCTTGCCTGATAGGGAATGTGTCTATAGACCATGCTTTATGTGATTTATGGTCGAGTGTGAGCTTGATGCCCCTTTCTATGTGTGAAAAATTGGAACTAGGAGAGATGAGGCCAACTACTATCTCCTTACAATTGGCGGACCGTCCTTTGAAATACCCTGTGGATGTTTTAGAGAATGTTCCAATAAAGTAAGAGATTTATATGTGCCGGTAGACTTTGTGATTTTCGAGATGGAAGAGGATACGTGCACCTCCATCATTTTTAAGAGACCATTCTTGGCCACCGCTGGGTGTCGTATTGATGGGAAAAATGATAAGCTATCTTTTGATGTGGGGGATGATCATGTGGAGTTTAACTTGTTAAAAGCTGCTAAATTCCCTTCCATTTCTGATGAGTGCAATAAGATTGATGTGTTTGATGGTTTGATACGGGAAACCGTGTCTAACCTTGATTCTAATGATCTTCTTGAGCATTTGATGTTGAATAATAGGACTACTTATGATGAAAACCCGAAGTAGCCATGTGTGCTCAACTTTTGGAAGTCTCTCCACCAATTCCACCTTCCCTTGCTAAGTTAAAACCATTCAAAGATAAAAATAAACCCCATCTGATGAGGCAAAAGCTCCCGAGGTCTCGTCATCTTTGAGGTATGAATTTCTGGGACCCAACTCTCCATATCCTATGATTGTAAATGCAAGTTTGAATGCATCTCCAATTGACCCTTTACTTAGAGTATTTAGAGAGTTTCGTAAAGCCATAGGATACACCCTTGATGAGTTAAAAAGAATTCATAATTATTTGTGTATGCATCGAATCTTAATGGAAGATGACCATAAGCCTCAATTGAACACCGAAGAAGGTTGAACCCTAGCATGCAAGATGTGGTGAAAAAGAAAATTTTTAAACTGTTTAAAGCCGACATTATCTACGCTATCTCCGATAGTACGTGGGTAAACCCGGTCCATGTTGTACCTGAGAAAAGAGGGATGACTGTTGTCGAAAATGAGAATAATGAGCTAATTTCCACTAAGATTGTCACGGGATGGCATATGTGCATTGATTATTGAAAATTGAATAAAGCTACCTATAAAGATCACTTTTCCCTTCTCTTCTTTGACCAAATGCTTGAAAGGTTGGCTAATAGCTTATATTTTTGCTACTTAGATAGATATTCAGAATTCTTTCAAATTCCTATCCATCCTAATGATCAAGAAAAGGCTACTTTTAGATGTCCTTATGGTACATATGCATATAGAAGGAAATGCTCTTGCTACATTTCAATATTGGATGATGACTATTTTCTTTGATTTCATTGAGGACATAATGGAAGTCTTTATGGATTATTTTTCTATGTATGGTGCAACCTATGACCATTGCTTAACTAACATGTCCAAGGTATTGCAAAGATGTGAAGATGTGAATTTGGTCTTGAATTGGGAGAAGTGCCATTTTTTGGTGCAAGAGGGGATTATCCTTGGTCATGTTGTCTCTAATAAAGGCATTGAAGTTGACAAAGCAAAGGTGGAGATCATTGAAAAATTGCTACCACCAACTTCTCTAAGGGGTGCGAGGAGTTTTCTTGGACATGTTGGATTTAACCAGCGGTTCATAAAGGCTTTTTCGAAAATTACAAAACCTCTCACTCAGTTGCTTGTCAAGGATGTGCTTTTTGAGTTTAATCAAGAATGTTTAAGTGCTTTTCACATGTTAAAAGCGGCAATAATCACGGCTCCAGTAATGCAAGCGCCGGATTTTGAGCTACCTTTTGAAGTAATGTGTGATGCAAGTGACTATGCTGTGGGTGCTGTTCTTAGCTAACGAAAGGACAATAAGCCATATGCCATATACTATGCAGGCTGCACTTTTGATGGGGCTCAAGTGATTTATGCCACGACGAAAAAGGAATTCTTGGCGGTTATCTTTGCCTTGGAAAAATTTTGATCTTACTTGATCAATTCCAAGGTCATTGTCTTTACTGATCATGCCGCTTTGAAACACTTGATGAAGAAATCCGACTCCAAACCCCGGCTCATCCGATGGGTCCTCCTTCTTTAAGAGTTTGATTCGGAGATCAAAGACAAGGCTGGATTGGCAAATGTGGTTGCTGATCATCTATCTCGCCTAGGCCCCGAGGCTACTCCTAGTGAAGAGCTTCCCATTGACGACCCCTTCCCCGATGAGCAGATCTTCACCATTTCCCACCAAGCTACCCCATGGTATGCTGATTTGGTCAACTTCAAAGTATGTGGGGTGCTACCTCCAGGATTGTCCTTCCAACAAAGGAAGACATTTCTTTCCGATGCCAAATACTATATGGGGGAGAGCATTTTCTTTACAAGTTGTGTGGAGATGGGGTCTATAGAAGATGCTTGCCGGAAGATGAGGTCTGTAGTGTCTTGCACCATTGCCATGCGTCAACCTATGGAGGATACTTTGGACAAGATAAAACAATTGTGAAAGTATTCCAAGCAGGCTTCTATTGGCTCACGCTTTTCAAGGACACAAGAAAATTTATCATGACCTGTGACAGATGTCAGAAGACGGAGAACATCGCCAAGAGGCATGAGATGCCTCAAAGTGACATACTTGAGGTGGAGTTGTTTGATATATGGGTGTTTGACTTCATGGGTTCTTTTCCTCCTTCCCGTAACAACCTTTACATCCTTGTGGCTGTTGACTATGTTTCTAAGTGGGTGGAAGCCGTTGCCACCCCAACAAATGATTCTAAGGTTGTCATCAAGTTCCTCAAGAACAATATTTTAACAAGGTTTGGCACGCCAAGAGCTCTTCTAAGTGACAATGGAACACACTTTTGCAACAAGTCTCTTGAGTCACTATTAAAAAAATATGGGGTGTTTCATAAGTTGTTAGGCCTAGATCTGGCAAAACTGACTTGAGACTCGAAACCTAAATCGAATGACTCGGACCCATACCCGACCAGACACCCTAAATATACTCACCCGAAAGTAGACCCGAAATCCGAATTGACCCGAACTGAACCATAACTAACCCGAAATTTTCTACAAGGTTGCTTGTTTTGACATGACGAGCATATTTAACCAAAAATTGGTTAACCCGAAATCGACCTGAACCGAACCACACCCGACCCAAACCGAAATAACCTAAAATATCACTTAACCCGAATATGACCTGAACCGAACTTAACTCGACCCGTACCCGAATTGAATGACCTATTTGCCAGGTATACCTAGGCCTTACCATCCCCAAACAAGTGGGCAAGTGGAGCTCTCGAATCGAGAATTGAAGAGCATATTGGAGAAAATGGCAGTGCAAAGATTAGTCGGTCAAGCTTGATGATGCTCTTTGGGCCTATCATACCGCCTACAACACTCCTCTAGGCTGCACTCTATACCAGTTCGTGTTTGGAAAGTCATGTCACTTGCCAGTAAAAATGGAACATAAGGCATATTGGGCTACAATGAAGCTTAATTTTGAGCTTAAAGCAGCCAGGTAACGGAGTTTCTTACAATTGAATGAGCTTGATGAACTAAGGTTAGAGGCCTGTGAAAGTTCACGCATCGACAAAGAGCGAACTAAGAAATGACATGATAAACATATTATGAAGAAGAGGTTCGAAAAAGGTGCATTGTCCTATTATTCAACTAGAGATTGAGATTATTTCTAGGCAAGCTGAAATCCCGATGGTCGGGACCATTTTAAGTCACCAAAACTCAACCTAGTCAAGCAGTTGAAGTGTGGAGTGAGTCTATCGGTGCGTTTATAGTCAATGGACAGTGATTAAAACCTTATCTTGTGGGTCAACTTTTTGGTAAAGGTAATGTCCATAGACTCACTGATCCGGATCAAGAATAGAAGTATGGTTAAGGCCTTAACCTTAAAAGAGCGCTTCTTGGGAGGCAACCCAAGCCCCTTTTCTTTTCTTAGCTTTAATTTTCATTATTTTTTTGTAGTTTTTCAAAAATGAAAAAAATAGAAATAGAAAAATAAAATAAATTTAAAAAAGACACAAAAAAAGGATTGAAGGATAAGAATAGAATAAAGGAAAGAAAAAAAAGAGAGAAAGAAAAAGAAAAAAAATAATAAAATTGTTTGGCACCACGGCCAGAAGCCCAGCACCAAGGCCGTGGGGTGCCAAACCAGAAAACCCAAAATTTTTTGGTGTTAGTAGTAGGGGTGAGCAAAAAAAAAAACCGAAACCGAAAACCGAACCGGAAAACCGAAAAAACCGAACCGAAAAACCGGTTAACCGGATCAAATTTTATGAAGTTTTCGGTTCGGTTAACCGAACCGAATTTTTCCCCGGTTTACGGTTTGGTTTCGGTTCTGGGGATAGACTTTTTTGGTTAACCGCGGTTAATCGACCGAACCGTTTTTTTTTTTTTGGTAAATTGTGGCTAACAAAAATCTAGGGATGAGTTTGTTTTGGTTCAAGGTAAACAAAAAAAAAAACAGAAAGTTGCGGTTAACCCTCCAAAAAAACAAAAACCCTCCAAAAAATGTAAATCTAGATATATAGGGGTTCGGTTAACCGCAAATCGAACCGAAATTGCGGTTAACCGAACCGAAATTTCGGTTAATCGTGTGTTTCGGTTCGGTTTACGGTTCGTCTTTTTGCAAAACCGATTTTTTCGGTTAACTGAATTTCGGTTAACCGGTAATTTCGGTTCGGTTTGCGGTTCACAGTTTTTCCGAACCGAAAAAACGATTAACCGGTTTTCGGTTAACTGAAACTCCGGTTAATCGGTTTTGAGCACCCCTAGTTAGTAGACACCACAGTTCACCCATGGTGAGTCTTACAGACTGTGGTGGTCTGTTAAGACCCATGTTCAAGGGTTTTAATCGCGGTGACCCTTCATTCTCACCCATATTCATTATCTTCTTCGACTCTCTCTCTCTACCTCTCTATCTCTCTCTAAAGCCACCATTACTAAACCTTCAATTCTTCCTCATTTTTTCTCATTTTTACTCCATTTTCACTCAGAATCCTTCCTCTTCACTTAATCCTTCTCTTTCTTCCACAAATTTCATCTCAATCTTCTTCTTCTTCTTCTTCAAACTCATCTCACCTTCACCCATCCTCTATAACCATCTTCTTCTCTCTCTAATTCTTCTTCTTTTTACTTAAATTTTTCATTTTTGTTCCTCAAATTTTATTATTTAGGTTTAGTTTCAATTTTTGTTCTATATTTGCAATAATAGCACCTAACAAAAGACAAAGGAGTGTCGAGGAGGTTGGATCATCAAGCCAAGCACCATCTCGGCCTCAACGGACCTCCTAAACCTCCATCAATGCACGCGCCCAAGGTAACGTTCCTCACTCCCTTGGTTTAACCAACACCGATCATGTTGCTAGATATAATTGTTTGAATGAACGTATGGCTGTGGCAACTCGCTATTATGATGAGGAGTTGTTAGGACGTTTAGGATTGTTAGATGCTATTAGGTGGTTATTTGCACGAGGAGGTATGAGACATTTTATAGAAATAAAAAAACATACACACCGGGATCTTACCTTAGAGTTCTTGAGTATACTCTATGTCGAGGTCACTAGAAGGTCCTAATGTCAAGTTGGGTACATTTCATTTTATTTGAAAGGACAATTATATGAGTTGAACTTATGTACCTTAAACAGTATATTTGGTTTTCCACCTAGTATGGATTTACCGAACATACAAGTCCCTCGCAGATTTAACCCAAATGCATTTTGGGACGAGCTTTCGGGAGTGTTAGGTACAACATTGGTTCATCCAAATGGACATATATTAAGAACCCTTACATTCGGGTAGCTCAGTGTATCCTAGCTTGCTGTTTCTTTACTCGGGATGATAATCTAAATGTGCTGAGATTACCTGAGTTGTATCTCTTGTCTTATATGCTTGACAGCGTCCAACTTGACCCCGGGTCGTTCTTGGCCAGACAATTGTATATTGCTACTGTTAGCACTAAGGGTAGGATAGTCATAGATGGTCTTGTGACAACTATATTGCTAGATTTTTAGGTATTGAGTCCAATCCTGAGGATAGAGTCTTTAGGTCTGAGTGGCTTGATCAAGCAGCTATTGAGATCATGGACTTTTGTAAAGTAGATGCTGGACGTTTGTGCTGGATTTACCCTGAGGATCGGCTTCTGTCGCTTCCCAAATTTGATCAAACTACCTTACTTCACCGGGCTAACTTTTATTGGGTACCTGGCGATGCTGAGGTTGTTCAGCCCGCACCCCTCCACCCCTTCATTTTAGTCAACCCAAACCTAGTTCTTCATCCCAACCACCCCCTACTGACTATACTGACCTGCGAGCCATCCTTAGGTCTATCTAGGAGGAGCAAGTATCCCTGCGAGCTTATGTTGCTTCTGAGAACGCCGCTCTTTGTGACTATGTCCAAGAGAGCCATGACGAGCTCTGTGGGATACTTGCTACCCAGACTCAGTAGTTCCAGGACTATAGGGCTTGTTTAGAAACCTGGTGAGATTGACATATCTCTTTGGCCACGTACCCCATCCTCCTCCCCCACGTCATTTCTGATTGCTTTTTGCTACTCCTCTTGCCTTTTCCTACTATGTGCCCAGATTGTGGGTAATGTGTCATTCAAGCATGGGGGAGTTAGTCATTATATTTGGCATTTGATGCCTGATCTGGTCAGGTGTGCTTTTGTATTGTATATGTTATTTGTGATAGTTTTTGGAGTTTCATTGTAGGTTTTAATTTTATTTGGTTAAAAGCATTTTAGAAGTATTAGGCTTTTTTTCATTCTAGATTGCATTTTAGTTTTTTTTTTTTTAGTTTCTTTTCATAATTTTTGCATTTTTTTCCCTTTGCATTGTTATTAGGAGCATGCATGAAAAAAAAGTTAAAAAAATTTTAAAAAATCCTCTAATAATAATCTTTGTACACTAGGTAGCCTTCTTTGGTTTAGTTCGATTCTTTGATTTGCCCAATTGTGCATAAAAATGTTTGACAATGAGTTTGCGAAAATGAGTTTTATGTTTTGACCATATGTTGAGTGCGAGTTGATTACCCCATGACTCTTTACATAAATTTTGGCATGTGTTTACTAATGAGTTAGTTATGACCTTGGTAGATGTCCCATGAGGCTTTGAGCTTTCAAAGACTATTTATTAATTCAGTCTCAAGTTTATTTCATGTACGACTCTTCCTTGACATCATTTCTCTAGAACTTGCTTTAATTTTCATTCGAGATCACATTCGCATATGCATTTGGGCAATATGATTGAGACATTCTTTGACTTGTTAAACCCAACGAGCAAATAGCCACCTTTGTTGCGTATTATATCCCTTGCTAGCCCCTTTGAGCTTATATCCGCTTTTCTTAATTTGAACCTCATACTATAGCCTATGACCAAATGATTATCTCAGCCTTAAGCCAAGACTAGAGGAGCATTTCATTCTTTTGCATCGAGCTTAATTGGGAACTAGCAAGGTGTATTGAGATCTTTTTAGTGGATTTGTTTGTTTTGTGAAGGGATGTGTGTTCTTGTTTGATAAAAGGAAATCCCTTCTCTTTTTGTGCAAAGTTTAGAGAAAAGTTGAGATTCAAAGTTTGGTATGGATTTCCCTTGGCTAACACTTTTGACAAAAAAAAAAAAAAAACAGGAAAAAAAACACAAAAATAAGAGAAAGAAAAAGAAAATAATAAAAAATAATGTTAGCCATGTATGGATTGTAAAATATTTATGACTTTCAACTCTTTGTCTCTTCAATTGGGGATATATTTTGTTGATGAATTGTATTAGTTTAGGGAAGATGTATGATGCATTGGAAACATTTAGCTCTTAGTCTATGGCTTCTACCTCCACATTTCCAAAACATTTGTTCCCCTCTTACCTTTACTCATGGCCCCATTACAATCACATCTGAAAGTTCTCATGATCGTATAGTGTATTTGCATTTTAGTGATGGCGAATTAGAAAGTCTTGTCAAGCTTATTGTAGATTTGAGTCCATGGAATGAGAATTGAGGGAACTTTCATATATTTTTTCAAACACATGGGTGATGAGTGCCACATGACTATAGTGAGGTTCTATCGGCATTGCTATCTTTATTTGTTTCATATGTTAAATGATTGTATTTGATGAATTGGGGGGATTGATTCAATTTCGACATTGTGGTATATCAAGTGGTTTTCGAAAATTTCATTCCTTGGTTTGTTTACTAAATGATTTTTGCACCTTTTAGCGCTACCTTTGGATTGACTTTACTATTGAGATGCTACCTATGTCTATCCTAAGGAGGTTTAGTATAATTTTTGGTCTTAGTATTGCTTAAGGATAAGCAACAGTTTAAGCATGGGGGAGTTTGATAGAGCTTATCATATATATCTTTTTAGGGCCATTTTGTTACATTTCTAGGAGAATTATGTGCTTTAAGTTACCATTTATACTCCTATTCTTATTTTACACTTGGTTATGGTTTTTTGATGATATTTGTAGGAATTTGGACCATTTTAACCCAGCATTTGACCCTCATTTGAGTGTATTTTGACCCCCACGGATGCCTATGAGATGTTATGCCTGTGGAGCAAGAGAAGAGCATAAAATTGGGTTCCAGTCAAGACCACGGTCCAACCATGGTGCCCACCACAGACCGTGGTAGCCTGTGTAACTGTGGCCTCTTCGTTTTCTTCCGACCGTCTGACTGAAAATGCTCACGTTCTTCTTTATAAATTCATCCCTCAGCAGCAGAAAAAGAGAAGTATATCATAGATAGTCATTTTTTTCCCCAAAATTTTACTCTTTGTAGTTAGAATTTCAGTTTGATTTTTGTGCAAGTGAGAAATCTTGAGTGAGGAGTTCGGTTTTGTTGGCGGTTTGAAGACTTTGTCGATGCATGTCATTCTCAAGCACTTCCCTCTCAGATCTCGCTGAATCATTGGCTAGTTGTTTAATTTTTAATCATGAGTGAGTAGTTTATTTTGTCTAGGGATTTGTTTGTTCGTGGAAGTGTAGTTAGATCATGTTATATTCAATAGAATTGTACTTTTGTTTCATGATTGATTTGATTTTGTTTTATCAAGTGATTCTCAAGTTGTACGTAAATTTTGGCCATATTTTGCTTGCACCCTTGAAACAATTGAATGAAGAACTGAAAGATGAAATTTGATTGTTAGATGGCTTGATAAGATCTAATATAGTGATGACTCGAAAGAGAAATTTGTATGTTGGGAGGATGCGAAGGTAATCAAAAATGTTGAACTTAGATTAAGACCAACTAGTTTGAAAGATGACTTTGGTTTAGTTTAAGCAATTTGGTTGATTTCGAAAGAACATACTAAATTCTGGATAGATTGCAATTCCTCAAAATTATTCAATTAGAGAAAAGCGCCTATTAATCATATTGATCCAACACTTTTCTTAACTAAATAAATCCCTAGGCATTTCCCCTTAATTGAATTTAGAATCAGTTGATTAGAAGTTGTTAAATCAAATTCGTCGATTAAGTTATTGCTTAACATTTTCTGATAGAAAGAACTCAATAGATTACTTGGTCTCTGAGGATGATATTTTATCTATACTACCACACCTGTGCGCTTGCGGCAGTGGTCAGTAGCCAGAGAGTAGAATTTTCATTTTTTTACTTTTTATTTTTTGTTTCAGATCTAGTCTAGTTCACAAGCTTGTGTAATTTTGATTCTAGGTTTAATTTAATTTCCAGGTTTTTTTTTCAAGGTTCTCTTCTGGTGTGATTTGAGGTTTGGATCTTGATCTCTATTTCAACTAGCCATTTTCTTGTGTTGGTTTCAATTCGGGCTTGGCCATATTGCTCTTCTTCGTCGCACTGCATTGCTTGATCATGCTACGGACCTTTGAATTCGTTTGGTAGAGTACGTTATTGATTTTTTTTCTTTTTATTCTCAAATGACTGTTGTGATCTTTATTTAGTTAATGTTGGTAGTCAAGACTAACGGTTTGGTTAATACAACTTGTTTCAGATTTCAATATATGCTAGGGTCTTGGTGGTTTAATTTCACAATCCATACTTGTGGATCGACACCCCAAGTATGGCGTCAAGAAACCATGCGCTTGCGGTTAAATCTAATCATTATTAAAATCAAAACAAGTTTTTTTGGGCACCGTTGCTGGGGATGGTTTTGTGAAATTTCATTGCATTGAGTCGTTTGTGTCATTTTCGTTTTAGTTTCATATTTGTGGTTTTTAGTTTTGATTGAGTTTTTATTTAGTTTTAGTGGGTGTTTGGCCGTGATTTTGAAACTGCTTTTAGCATTCTAAAACAAAAATTGAGCTAAACACCCATTTTTCCAAAAGTGAAAAACAG
>NCQV01089283.1:0-10355 GCA_002740545.1 Lophocereus schottii | reverse complement strand
CTTGATTACTCATAAAAAAGGGGCTTGGAAGCAATGTTATTCACTCTCTGCTGCACCTGCGCTCATGTTGGCTGTTGTCCATATTTCTTGTGTGTTTTTATTTTAAATGAAGTTTCTAATTTCGATAGGGTGTATTTGTATATTGGAGCCCAACCAAAGATTCAAAATGCGGAGTTGGTCACAGTTGCAGTAGCGTGTTTGATATTGCAAAATCACTATTTGCATGGTAAAAACATGGTTTGCTTATTGTCAAGACTCAAGAGCTTTTCAATGTTTCGTCACAGATTGGCCTGATTTTGAATTATGAGCCTGACAGATCTGTTTTTATGTTGGAGTGACATTTGTTGAACTTGGCTAGTTTGGGTTAAAGAAAATAGCTTGGAAGCCTAGTGCTTCAATTTAAGGCTGCTATGCTCGATGTAGTGTTACCACTTGGTTTTACCATTTCAACTATTAAATATGTTCATCTTGGAAATGCAACTTCTTAAGGGAACATTATTTAGTGCAGTTCTCTTGCAAAAATTATTTAGTGCAGTGCTTTCCGTGATTAATTTGGACAGAGAGTTTTTAATACTAATAACAATGTGAGGAGGACTTTATGTTGACGCTTCTCAAAAAGAAAAGAAGAATAGATATTATATGCCAGAGGGAGCGTGCAGACGAAATTCTAGTTTTCTCTTGCATGTGTGAGATGTATATGATATTTGAGTGATGTTACGGTTACTTATGAATTACACATTTTTTTCTTTGTCATTAAGAAAAAGGCATTTATAAATTAAGGATATAATCTTGATTTGTTAAAGCAGTTGCAGTGCAAGTTACATAGGTTGGAGATTATAGCTTGCTATATCATTACAATAATCCTCAACTCAGCAAGACCCATTTTTACTGTGCATGTTTAAAGAATCATCCCATAAATGCGACCCACGTGTCCGTTCAATTTCTTTTTTCTCATATTGTTTTCACATCATCTTTTCGATTTTTTTGTTGTTGAAATGTATTGTGTCACGATATACTATTTTTTGAGGGCAAAGCTTTGTCCGTGCAAAATTTCAAGCTCAATTTTTTGAGAATCTTACATAATTGGAGTCATGCACTTAATGGTGGGAGAAACATGCATTTTTTTGTTTTGGGGGGGGGGCATTTGTTGGGTAATATTGTGCATGAGAGCTTGAGGGCATGATGTTTTTGGTTTTGCCCCTTTTGCACATGGTTGGCATCCCTTGATGTCTATCTAATGCAATCTTTGGATTACTTATCATTTTTTTTTTCCTGAATTGAAAATTTGGTAGCTTGTTTTAAAATTTGGTAATAAATGTACAATAATCATATACTTTTTGGATGCTATTTGCTGTTTTTATTAGTGGTATATATTAATTTCTTTTTGAACACTGTCTGTGGAATATAACTTTGAAGACCGTTTGCCCATTCACAAATATTACTGTTGCCTTTCGAAAAATTAGCCATTGCCAACAACTCATCTCTGCCAAATTTGATTGAATACATTGAATTTCACCCCCCAAAAAAAAAAAAAGAATCCGACATGGTGCTATGAAAATGGGGGGAGAGACAGATTGAGGTGACCTTTCACATAAAAGCAGATGCTGTCGGGTGGGACCGGCCATTTATTCTGAACTCCACAATGTGTTTTGATGTGTGCCCCAGCGAGATCCCTTGCTTTGTGTTGCTAATTTTAATAACCCTTCTCATGCCTTTAACACTCAAAATACTGGGTATAGGGCTTATTGGGGTTTTGGTGGCTCTCATACTGCATAAATCCTAGCATGAAGTTTGCATTGCAATTGCTTTTATCTCTGGCAATCAACTCCTTATTTGATTTTCAAGGTGCAATGTTTCATAATTTATGCAAGCTTGACCCTCATGGCTTACATTATATTTTCCTTGCTGTGTCCTATTCTAGCGAGGCTGGGAACGAGTCAATTCTGAATGCCCTCTGGGAGAAATACGAAAACACTAGTGATAAGGTAATAAATGCTGCTGATCTCTTGGCTGGTTCTCCCATGTTATATTTGGTGCCTTGTCATGTGGCACTTAGACTATGTTTTGATACATTTCACTCACAATTTTTATTTTACTTTATTTTGTTTTCAAATGAGAAGTGCTTAGTATTTAAGGTCTTTTGGATGCAAAATAATCATTTGGTGCCTCTGTGTCTGTGTGTATGATATGCTTCTTCATTTCTTTGTCTTACTCTTTGTTTGTTTTCTTCCCGCTAATGTGTTGGCTGAGAAGTAGACGCTGATTCGACACTGATAAGTTGGCACTTGATTTTTGAAAAAAAAAAGAGGATACAATAATAGATTATTATATGTGTGCTTATTATTTATTACTCGTCTCTTAATTATTATTCTCCTTGACTTTTGGCAAACATTTAACAAGCCAAAAATGGTTGGTAAATATTTGTTACTTTAATCAAATTGCCCATTGTCTTTAATAAGGAATTAAGTTTGCCTTCCATATTTAACTTGCCTATGAAATTTTAATTAAGGGCAAAAGTGAACAATCACATTAAGTTATAATGACAAAAAGGATAGTAGGACAGTAAATGAGAGAAACCAAAATTGAAAGGAGGGCAGTTATTCAATGACATAAGGAGTATATATTTTTGCTTTTGAAAAGGGTCGGATTTTGATGTGAGTTACCACAAACTGCTCTTAGGATCTGCATCCTATGAATGCCAAATAACGAGACACGATTTCTTGTGCATGTCCCATGCGGATAAGAGTGTCTGAAGAGTGTTGATTCCTGGCACTTTTTTAACCAAGAGGAGCTCAGGTTAATACAATATAATGGGGGCATGGAGAGTTGAGCCTTAGACCCAATGTTACATAGGACCGGTGGAGGCATTGTTGTGTCTGACATGTGTGAAGTACAGATTTGACCAAGTTGAGAAGGGCGTCCGTGCTTCCTAGTTTGCTGTCAGAGATCCAGCACCCAACTTCCACAAATGTTGGCCATAAGCAAAGGCAATCGTAATAGAGTTTTATTGTTTATATAACTATGCCCATCAACACATTCAATACTTTATAGTCATCGGAGAGCTTGTTAGCTGGAAAATAGCACATGATAATGCTGATAAGTTAGCACGTGGCTAATAAACTGTTTTGCCTTATTCACGAAAAGCAAAAGGCTAGAATTTTGTAAACACTGCCAACGAGGCTAATAGGCCTAAACTTCTTAATGTCATCTTCCCAGCCTTTGTAGGAAGCAAAATTATAAAAGTGGCATTCAAGTTTTTTTTTTCCCCTTTTTTCCCAAAGCTGCCTCTCTCATGAAAATCAGCGAAGAAGCCCGTAATGTGCCCTTCAACATTGATCCAACAATGTTAGAGAAAGCAATATTAAAACCGTTTCATCCCCAGAGCTTTCTCTTCCCCTTAGTCGTTGATGGTGTTTCACACTTCATCCTGTGAAAAGTCCATTTCAAGATCGAAGGCATCATCGATACCCACTGAGATGTAAGAACTCCCATCAATGATTGGCCTTAATGGATGTTCCTTCTAATAAAGTCTCTCATAGAACTAAATGATAACATCTTTTATTGAGGAGTTCTCATCATAAACCTGACCGTCCACTTTGATACTATGAATGGCGTTGAATTTCCTCCTACTATTGGCAACTGTATGGAAAATTTTGGTGTTGTTGTCACTGCTTAATCCAATGTTCTTTGGCTTGTCGCCTCTAGAAGTTCTGAATCCAATTACGCACCGAAGGGGGCTCTTTCTTCACTTGAAGATGTTAAACTCTTTCGGTGTGAGTAATGGTAATGTGCTATTCCCTGGTATCCAAGAGTTTGATTTTGTCCATCACAGTTTCTTATCCTACTTTCTGAGTGCCCAAAGACATCTTTGTTCCACTCTTTCATCTTCATTTTCAAAAAAATTCAATTTCTTGGCCAAAATGAAACTAGGGGAGCCACAAACGATCAGCTCATCCCATCAAGCTTTAACAAGGCTGGAAAAAAACCTTCCACGTCAAGCCACGCCATTTCAAATTTAAAAGGCCTTCTTTCTTGGGCGAACATCACTAACAAGGAGAAGAACTGGAACATGATCAGATGTAAGCTTAGGAAGGACAACTTAATGGACTTCCTAAAAATGATCCTCTTATCAACAAAGCAAATCTATCAATTTGGGACAATATTGGAAACTCGTCATGACTGGACCAATTACCATGCACCTTCCTAAGCCGGATTAATCAGATTACAAGAATTAATAACAACAGAGTGCTTACTCATAGTCATTGCCAACGTCAATCTTCTTCCTCTCAACTTCTCGCAGGGGGACATAAGCACATTGAAATCTCTCCTAAACACCAAGCGATGTCCTATAGAGACTTGTTCATATAGGTTGAGGAAAGTTGTTGGAAAAATTATAAGCCTGAATCAACATGCTTTCATTCATGTTCGCCAAATATTGGATGCAACTTTGATAGCTAATGAGTGTATATACCACTATCCCAAATCTAATCACTCAGAAGTTCTTTGCAAGCTTGATGTTGAAAAGGCTTTTGACTTTGTTTCTTGGGCTTTCTTATGGCTACTCTTGACAAAATGGGCTTCCCTTAGTAAGTGGTAGAGATGGACGTACTTTTGTATCTTTACTGTTTGCTTCTTAGTGCTAGTCAATACTGAAGCAACTTTATTTTTCTCCATTCCGGGGGTTACGACAAGGTGACCCATTCTCCCCCCTTCTTTTAAATCTGGTGATGCAGACTCTCAGTAAGTTGGTGAACATAGGTGTTGAAGTTGGCATGGTGGAAGGTGTTCTTATATCATTAACTCTCACCCGCATAGTTTGTTGATTTCCTAGTTACTTTTTGCCAATGATACTTTGGCTTTTTGCATTTTAAGATGTATATTCTGCTGTTGTTTGAGGTAATGTATAGCCTTGGAGTTAACTTATCAAAAACTGTACTCATTCCTATTGGTGAGGTGCATGAGGTTCATCATATAGCACAGTCCTTTGGTTGTGGGGTTGGGTATGTTCCGAATCTTGTCTTAGCCTTCCTATGCCTGCTCCTCACTAATGTAAAGCTGTATGGGAACCAATTGTGGAAAGTTTCCATAAGAGACTAGTAGGGTAGAAAGCTAAGCTGTATCCTAGAGGGGGTAAAACTAACTTTATTGCTAAGCAGCTGATGGATTCTTCATACTTATTTCATGTCTTTATTTACTGTTTCAACTAGTATTGCTACCCAATTAGAGAAATATCACGAGACTTCCTTTGGTCCGGCGGCGACTCTAGCAATGGGTTTCATTGGGTAAATTGGGCTAATGTTTGCCATCCGAAATAGGATGGTGGCCTTGGTATTGGACATCTCCCTGAATTGAATGAAGCTCTCAAGGCCAAGTTGCTCTAGAGGTTTGCCAAGGAAGTGGACACTGGAGAAATGTGATTGAAATCAAATGTGCGATCGACAATTTTGGTTGTTGGAGTAGCCGAGTAAGAAGAGTTTGGTTGCAGGGAATCTAGTATGACTTTGTTTAGACCAGTTCTGCTTTCTCATGCAATTTAAGGTGAACAATGGGTTGAAGGTCTTATTCTGGCACAAAGTTTGGTGCGGTGATCAACCTCTCAAGGTTCAATTCTCTAATCTTGTTAGGATGACACGATTGAAGGAGGCTATTGTGACAGCAAGTGGTCTCTTGGAATGATGATCAACACCAGTAGAACATGACTTTCTTGAGAACCATGAATGATTGGGACGAAGATGGTGTGCTGAGTCCTTTGACTGTGCTTGCTAATGCGAGGGCTGCTTTTGAGGGCGATGATGAGATTTTTTGGCCCAATGGCCCAAGTGGGCAATTCAATTCACTTGCAAAAGTTATTGCAATGAGATGCACAGAAGGTTGAATTAACTTGATTTTCCAGCTTGAGCAATTTGAAAGTCTAAAGCTCCCACCAAAGCATGCTTCTTGCATGGGGGGCCACCAAAGGAAAGATTCCAATGGAGGACATGCTAAAAAGAAGAAACTTTAAGTTGGCTAGTAGGTGCCCAATGTGTTTTCTAGAGGAAGAGATGGTAGACCACCTTTTTGTCGGTGGGTCTCCGATTTGGTGACATTTGTCATTATCATTTATGGGGTTAGCTGGGTGCAACCTCATACCATAAGAGATGTTTTGGTGGCTTGGAGAGGAAGGCTAAAGAAGAGTTGGGTCCTAGGTATTTCGAAGTTGAAACTATTGGCTATTTCGGGAGCACTTGGAAGTGGAGGAATTGCCGAACCTTTGAGGGCAAGACTGAGACTGTTCAAAGTTTCAAACTCTATTGAGAATTTTGTATAGTTGGAGTCAAGTTGTCAATCGTGGTACAAATTTGTCTTTTCTGGATTTTGTGATGCATTTTTCAAGCTTTAGTTAAAATAGAAGGGCAAGTTTGACAACTCTAAAGACATTTTAGATTAACGGGTCTTCGCTGTGTTTTGACTTTCTACTCATATGATCAGACGATAATTCTGACTAGTCATCTGATTACTTGGAAGGAAAGAAATTGATGGATTTTGAGCACAAAGCTATGTGCTTTCGAGATTCAAGTTCTACTTTTGAAAATTTTATATAGTTGGAGTAGAGTGCTTCGTGTTGTGAAGCTTCAATTTTTTGGATTTTATAGATGATGTTATGCCTGAGTCTCAACGGCATGGTCATTTTTGTGGTTGGCTGTTTTGTACATGGTTGACATCACCTTGGCATCTAACATAATTTTTGAAAACTCATATTTAAAAAAGAATTGACTAGTCATGCTTCTGCAAATGTGATATCTGGATCATTGTTCAAAGCCATGGTGAGTGTAAATATTCGGGAAATGCTCTATTGGAGGGTCATTATCATTTTTTGTTGGTTGTAGCAGCAGTGTTGCCTTGATCAACTCCAGGTTTAGCATGCTTTGACATTAATCTGTAAAAAAGGAACAATTGAGTATGTATGGAATTTTCTTATTGTTCTGGGCAAGTCACGATTTCAAAGCTTCAGTCTTGTTTAAATTCTAATTATCTCTTCCTTGAAATAGGTGGAAAAGAGAAGACTCTTCCATGTTTTCCTCAAACAGTTTGTAGATGTGCACAAGAAGTGGGAGCCTATTGCCACTGGGGAAGATGCAGATGTGGAGCATTTTTCTCAGTCTGATCTAATCGTTGGTTGCTCTGTTGGGCATCCAATTGAACTTGTAGTGGCGCTAACTGAAGAAATAATACAATTGACTTCTTTTGTCACTGACTGTAAGTTGACAGTGTTTCACTGTTCATCTTCTTTGTAGGTACTGTTTTAATAATTAATATTGAGAAAACAGATATTTCTGGGAACTCGAACATTTTGTATGATTTTTTTGTTCTTGCTATTGGTGCTACATCTCATTATCCTCCTGGCTAAAGCTTCGATGATGATATTTTGTAGTTCCACATTAGTTTTGAAAAACTGCATTCAGTGGAAGTACTGCATGGTTTGTGTGACACAATTGAACTGGTGTCTGCTCCAGCCTGCAGATATAGTCATTTATTTAATTTCATGTTCAAGCGAAATGGGAAGATATACTGTGTCTACTTTATTTTGTGTTCCATTTGAGCCTTAAATAAAGCCCATTGCAGTTACTGTTAAATAAAGCCCATTGCAGTGACTGTTAATAAGAGATCCTGTTGAGTCATGGGGCAGACCATCACATCATTGATTTCAGTCACAATGTTCACGCTGACAAGTTTATCCAACTGACTGAAAATGCTTTCTTCTTCCCCTTCGTCTGTGCTTCTTAAGAATGTCGTGTTCCAATGTCTATCGTCATCATACCAAGACGCCATTTTGATACCATTGCCTTTTTTTAAACATTCTATCCTAAACAGAGCTAGAAGTTGGACTTTTAAGTAATTGAGCTCCATACCACACATCGTCCTAGAACAACATACTAGAACCATTCTTCGTCTCAGTACTAGAGGTCTAGAGATTTGAACCCCTGGGAACCTACTAAGATAGATTACTAGCAAGCTACATCCTGAGCGTAGGGACTCTTCTTGCTTCACTAAATGAATTGTTGGAGTCAAGTTCTCAATCATGGTATAATTGGAGTCAAGTTCTCAATCATGGTACTGAGTTGACTTTTTGGATTTTTGTCTTTATGATTAATGTAGAGAGCTTGAGGGGATGATGTTATTTTGTAGTGGTCTTCTTTTGTACATGAGTGACATCTCCTTGGTGTCTTCTTAATACAACTTTTGATTACTTATTTTTTTAAAAAAAACTACTTGAAGTTTTAGAACCCGTATTTGGCTTTGACCACATTTTTCCCAAGAGTATCGTTGCTTGTGAACATCTTGGACCGGCAGACATCATGTGAAACAGGTCTTATGTCTAGTTTTCCCTTTTGCTGGGAAAGGCAAACATCTTCCTACTTGATCAATGGACTCCATGAAAGGGTTCGTTGTTAAACCAAAGAAAGTCTTATGTGATTTTCTCCGAATTTATTGGCAACGTCAGTTTATGGTAGACGGCGTCAATGACAACAAGGGCACCCAGTATGGTTCCGCTTTTAGTGAATTTGGGGAGGTCTTGATGTAGGCAACCTTGCCTTTAAAGCGGATTTGGAGAGATCTTGATGTAGGCAACCTAGCTTTGTAAGCAAGGAGGCGGGATTGAATGGTAGATAGTGTACATTGCAATAATGTCAACCTTTGCCCTTAAGAAAAATACTACCAATTTCTACTCTTGCAGCGTCTAATAGAGCCTCTTAAATAGCTTTGCATATGAGATGAGAGGGTGGAAGATATTCAACTCCGTGGCTATGCCTTTCGAATCTTTGTTGGTTGCTACTAGTGAGCCTATAGGATATCTCTATTGTTGGATATCTCTGGATCTGGCTAGAATGGGAGAGGAAGATTTATATAGGCTTGCTCTTGTTGTGCCTATTGTAAACACACAGTTGGGTACTAAAAACCTTTAATGAAGCTCTTCTAGGTAAATGGTGTTGCGCATTCTTAAATAAAAAAAAGAAGAAAGAAATCATTCTAGGATGGCTACTAGCATCATGTAGGCGGTTGATGATATAGTGAAAATCTACATCTCGAAGGTGTATGTATGGAATTGACTTTTGGGGCGTCCTGACTTTTGGGGTGACCTTTGGGGCGGGTAAAGACAACACTATATCATTTGGGCATGAAAGATCATAGGTGCGTTCTTTGTAGAGATCTTTTTCCATCTCTATATGCCTTCGAAGAAATAAGGGAAGTTTTAGTTCCCAATGTTTATGGGGAATCCATTGATACCTTCAATTGGTCTCTTACATTTGTGCGTCATGCTTTCTCATATGTTGCTGATCTTTGACTTCTTCACTACTCTTAGCTTGTACTCACATGTGGAGAATTAGGTGCAGAAAGAACTGCTAATGGGGATTTTTGTGGGGTCAATTAGCTTGAGCTATGTTCTTGGAGACTGAAACAGTGGAATCTATGTGACTCCTACTCTGGATTTCTCCTCAGCTAACTCATGTTGGATGCCTGATATTGTTACATTCAGGACTTTTAACATTTTATTTTAGTCAATGATATGCGAAATTTTAGGAAATAAAGAGCTGGAAAGTCATAGAGGTACTTGTAGTGGTGCTCATGGCAAGTACAAGAGCCATGCACTGGGGTTTTCTTTTAGAATTTTTTTTATTTATTAAAAAAGGAGACTGTCTTATGCTTCATTTAATAAACCAATTTTATGGTGCAGATGTCGAGGATTTAATTGGACTTTAATCAATTTCTATGAGTGCCCTTTGATGCAGAAAAACAGCGAGATGTTTTCAGTCCACCTCCTCATGCTAATAAACCTACTTTTATCTTTCAACATATCTAAATCATGCCTAGATGTTTATTTTTTCTTAATTCCTCCTCCCTTCCCCTCTTTTTTCTACTTCATTTCAATGTTACCTTAATCTTTTGTAATATTGCTTCTGTCATTGGCATCTTGTCTAAGGGGCTTGGTTAAGTACATTGTTCACTTTAAACTAGTACCAGCTCAATTGGTCTATGAGTTATTTCTGTAATAGATTCTAGATATCCGTCACCATTTTGGTCATCGGAGTCACTTGGAGTCCTACTTTCTGGAGCATTGTTGTCTTTCTTAACTCTGCTATGGCATAATAGGCCAAAGTTGTGGTTGCCACCGTCGAGTCACAAACTTAGACAATGATTTGGCTGATTTGTAATTTCATAGACAACTTGAAAGGTATGCTAGTTATATTGTTGCGACCAAGGTTAAGTTTGTCAAAGAGAATCTTAAGAAGTGGAACAAGGATGTGTTCGGAGACATCAAGACTCACAAGTATAATCTTTTGTGAATCATTAATTCCCTCGATGTAAAAGAAGAG